>JANHGL010014524.1:0-12636 GCA_024611195.1 Ceyx melanurus | reverse complement strand
AATATTAATTATTTTGCTTCAAATACAACAGTGAATCTAGAATGCTTCATAATATTATTTGCCTAGTACAAATACTGATTCAAAACAACATTCAAAAAGTTTTAATACAAAATCTTGGGATACAAACCATATTTACTCTGAGAAAGGTTTGCAATTACATTAATTGGGTTCAGGAGTCTCTACTTAAAGCACACAATATAATTAAGACATTGGTGCTGATGTACAAACACATCTGCAATTTTCTTTAATTTGGAAACACTGAGTAGTAAAATACTCTCCACTGGCTATAACTATATTAAAAAAAAATTAAACAAATACAATAATACAAACGTTTTGGTTTTATCCATGGGTCAAGATGCACGGATGACCTGGATCTCACCTGATCTCAATAAAACACCAGATTCGTTTAAGGTTAATAAAACAATTTAGGATGTTGACCACCAGGGTCCAGGTAGAAGCCCAGTGATGTTGAAGTGTCCATGTCTAAAAAAAAGTTTTTGGGGGTTTTTTTGAGTGCTAGAGCACAACTTCCCCAACTTTCAGAGAGCAGCTGCTGTCCATGGTGCTCACTCAGCACTCCAGTGTGATGCTGGAAGCACCAACTTCCAGTCTGGAAGAATCTAGACATGGTCTATTACTGAATATGTGCTTCAGATGAAGCTCCATCCTCCAGATGAAGATAAGGAAAGTTGTCTCCATGTATCACCTTCATGGGTGTGCCATTATGAATAAATGCCTTTCAAATAAATATTTACCAAAACAAAAAAAAAGAAATTTTCCTTTGCCTTTTTTGGCTCCTAGATGAAGCTACTAAGTACTTAGTACTACTAAGTAGCTACTAAGCTCCTATTGTTTTGATAAAAGCACCAGAAAGAGCCCTGAGAACTCAAAAATACTAAGGCTGTGTAAGGTTGTTTTGTTTTTGAAGGGATTTCAGGGGCTGGGTGAGGAAGTTAAAAGATATGAGGAAATGTGAAGGGTTAAACTGCTCTTGGTCACCATCTCTCTGCCCTACTGCATAGTCAAACTGACTGAAGAACAGGAATTTTATCTGCTTTCAAGGCATTTCTAAGCAGCTTAGAGAGCTAAAAATAGAGTGAAAAAAAGGTAGAAACCCAAAATCATTAGCTGTTTTACGTGTGCATGTCCCCAGGAAGGACTTTTACTATTGCAATGTCATGAACTTCCTTTGTTTTCAATAATTTTTTTCCTCAACTGTCAAAATGTTTTAGAGTTTATAAAATCACTAGGTTAAAGGAGTTTGTAAAATGGGAGTGTGTTAAAAGCAAAAAAAAAGTATGAAAGAGGGTGAGTCTTCTCTACAGGATTAAATTGTCTTACACACATATGTTCTTCAGCATCAAATCAGAACCTGACACTCAAAGCCCAAACTGGTTGCAGTTTCCTAACTGCCCTACTCTTCCCTTCCTGACCAGTAGTAAGCTCCCAACATGCTGGAATAAACATACCTGCTTGATAACCTCTCATGGGTTGTGGAGTTAGATTCTGCAAGTCACCAGCGATAAATACAGTTGTTTTATTTGCACAGGACTTTGCTGTGCTCATTTGGATGTATTTCACATATTTGTGATTTAGGGACCCAGTATGCCAGTCCCACCTCAAATTTCCATTTCATGCAGTACATACTTGTAAATAAATACATATATTTTCTAATAAAATGACATATATAAGCCTTTTTTGCTTGGGTCTTTAACGGCCAGACTGACTCACTGAGTGATCTGTCTCTAGAACCAAAGGAGGGAGATGGGGAACAGTATCAGGGTTTCTTTCAAGAGGAGACAACACATGAACTGCTGCACAGCTTGAATGTACACAAGTCTACCTATCTGATTTAATTCAGTTTAATTTTAACTGAAGAAATTTTAATTTAATTAATATTTAACTAAAATTTTAATTTCTACCACATTGAACTCCTTTATTTTCTTACAACCACACGCAAACTAGCAAACATAAATTACAAATTTAGAAAGAAATGTAGTTCCTGGCTACATCTGCTGGCATAGTGTTTTAACTGAACAGAAAAAATTCTAGAGTGAAACATACTTTAATGAGATAACATCAGACTGGCTTAGATCATTAAGTAATTTTCTTTAGGTTGTTTCCTCTGTCACTTGCTATACACAATCTAAAAACTATGTAAATTCTAAAACAATGATGTAAAAGTCCAGTGAGGTATTTTTCTAGGCAACCTATCTCACCAACAAGACAGCAATTCTATGAATTCTATGATATCAGACTTAAAGTCCAACCTCTGAATGCTCTTTTTAATGTAGGAGGTTTAATGGGATTTCAGATAATAATTAGCAGTGGAAAAAGTGACTTCACATGACTCTAGTTGGGACATTTAAAAAGAGAGACCTTAAGTTCACTTGAATTTTATTTCACCATTTAAGCTTCTGGAATAACTTCTGCTCTTGGTTATCATGATAAAATGGGAGCTAGGGGGAAAAAAAAATTACACACAGTGCAACTGACCAATACTGCAATCCAAAGAATCACAGCTCTGACTCTCCCTTCAGATTCCATCATCAAAGGTAAAAATATAGAAATTATTTTTTTGGTACTAACTTCCAAATTCCCCAAGACAGACACAAGCAGAAAGTGCTTTTGTAATTGTCACAGTAAAAAAAACAAAACAAAAAACAAAAAAATAAAATAAAAAAATAAATAAATAAAAAAACCACCAGAAGATGAAAATCCCATCTATTTTCTATCCTATGTATGTTTAAGTAATTTACTCTTGTGACGACACATGCCCTTCTAAAACAAAAAAAATAAATTGATTTTTTTGGTTTACATGCTACAAATGAATTTTCAATTCAAGCAAGCCTTGAATTATTTTATTTTAAAACATTTAAACTTAATGATACCAGCTTTACTAGGTTACAAAAAGAAAACAAAAAAAAAAACAATAAAAAAAGCCCTTTCTGCTTCAAAAGCAAAGTTTATGGTTACATCTAATGCACATAAGAGATCTCAAATAATGAGATCACCAAATTAAATACTGCAGATCTGATTAAACATTACCTACCTATTGATTTGCTGCTATTAAGAAACTACTGCTGCTATTGTGTATATACAGTTTCCAGAACAGCCTAAACTATATTGCATTATTCCAGGAAACTGTTGAACAAATCAAATGAAAAATATTTAGGATTTTTTTCCACAGGTAAAGAAGATACATCTAGAAGAAATAGTGAATGCTCTGAACAGGTGAGAGGGGTTTTTTTTTCCAATACATATTCATGCTGAGTGGTGGTTCACCTTGTGATTTATTTCAAGATATTTACATTGTTTATTAATGTGCTTCTAAAAAGAGAAGGTGATGAAATTGAAAATTTAACAGCAACAATAACTTCTGGAGGTGCTAATAAAATAAAGTGCTTCTAAATCTATGCTCAGGCATTCATGTGATACACACATTATTAGCAGGCAGGTATCTACCTGATAATTCACATGGCAGGCTTTTTTTGTTTTCTTCTTTTGAGATAAATGCTTAGATTTAATACTACACACACCAAAATATATTTATTTGACCATGCTTCACCCCTCAGATTGGTAAGTATCTCCAAGGCAATAAAACAATTTAGTGAATAAACTGTTTACTTGAGTTGCCTGAAACTGAGGAGGGAGTAATTAAGTTGCTACAACATAATGAGCAATAAAGAAAAAAACATGCAAGATAAAACACAGAATTATTGAAAAATCGTTGAAATATTATCTTCAGAGCAAATCAAAGGCTGGATCTACCAAGCAACAGCTCAGCAGCAATAGAACTAATCAGAGTCTGAATTTTGGTGGACCTCTGTTTTGTAAATAAGGTTATCATGTATGTCATGCCAGACAATAAAGGGAAATAATTGTGATATAATCTTTACTTCAGTCAAAGTCTATATTTTCTTCTGTGCAGTTTAGGGGTCCACTGTCCCCTCTTCCAAAATTGTACCACTTCCATATCATTAAGATATAAATTAAAATTAAGATAAAAGTTCAATATAAATAAATTGTATCAAATAAAGATATAAATTCAATATAAATAAATTCTATCAAATTAAGATATAAGTTCAAATTTGGCTGATACTGGCTAACTCACCAAAGCTACTCGAGGAGATGGATAAATTGACAGTGCAATTACACTTTTTCCACAAAAGCAGACTCTATGTGATAATGTCATTTTTAGGAGGCCACTTTCAGCTCTCGTTTTCCCAGTATATCTCACCAGGTGCTCGTGTGCTTGTAGGACCAAAACCTACTTCCTAAAATAGCCACCAAACCTTCCCTCTTTGCAGACAGAAATAAAAATAAACCTGATCTGATTTTTCCTTTTGCATTTTTTGCTAAGTCACACATAATTCAATTGAAGTGAGAGGTTTATGGATGTAAAATTGAGGCTAGGCTGTTTTAAACAAAGCAAGACTTTATCTTAAACTAACAATTACATGAAAGAAAATTCTCCTATGGTAACTACTGTATTTTGATATTAGAAATCATGAAAACACCTAATTTCAAATGGACAAAATAATGCAGTGTGTTTCCACAGAAAGAAGTTAGATGAGGATGTGTAGTAAATAGTGGTTTCGGCAAAAATACATTTCAAAGACAAATAAAAAAGCATTTAAAAACAGGACCACACTTCAAAATTTGTTTTCCAAGCATTAATGAATTCAATAAAATACACAGATAAAAATATTATAATTACACTTATTAGTCATATGAAGGTGAAGCAGCTTGTCAGCATAAGGCTTGATATAAATTTCTAAGTAGCTAGCTCATTTTGTGCTGGTATAGGCTTAAAGGAAAAGAAACTGAGAGAATTGTATTTCTTTCTAAAAATATCCCTCTTGAATTGACTGAGATAATATTATATATAATAATATAAATATAATAATCAATATAATACATATATATTTCAGATACAGAATTTCAAATATTTTCTCTAGTAGTTTAAGGTACTTTCAGTCAACAAGCTCTTACAGTTTAGAAGCCAGTTTTCAATTAAATGAATTATTTGAGTTAACTCTGCAAGATGGCCAAGTATACAGAATATCAAACACCTTGGAGATGTTACAAAAAGCCCTGAACACTGGTAGACTTTTTAATTATTTTTTAGATAGAATTCAGTCATATTAGCTGACCATACTAGCATAAAACACTGCAAATGGCAACAATTAAAGATAAACAGATCAAAAACTTTTTTAGCCCATTAACAGTCAGTATTTTACATTAGTGTTACCCTGCACATAGAAAGAAACAGGTACATACCCTGATCCAAAATATCTTCCTCTTTTTTGCCCTGCTGCAGCAAAGAACTTTTATCAGTATCCTTGGTTTCTGAAAAATGAATTTAGGACATGTTGTTAACCTCTTTTTATGAATGGAATTAAACACCTTTCTATGGAGGAAAAAAATCCTTCTGAAAAGAACATTTTTCTCTATCTATTCCAGTTGTACCAACCAGTTCAGCAGTAAAAAATTAGGATTCAAACCCAAAACTAAAGTAAAAAAATTAAGATTCAAACTCTGCTACTCAAGACATACCAGTCAGATTACTTCTGGATAATAATGCTGCTGTAACTTATATGCCTACCAGTGTTCATTATAAACATTTTATTCCTTCCATGACAAGGCAGTAGGATACAGAAAACTATGGAATTGTTATGTTAACTTTATAGGTAATAGAAAGTACTGCTTTTTGGCATAGAAAGAGGTCAAACTTTTGGGTGCACAGCTCATGTATTTATAAAAATATGTTGGAAAGTGAAGGAAATAGAAATAAATGGACAAAAGATTATTGCAGCACTGCCATCAATAACATGAGCAGATTCCCATTATGATTTATATTTAGCAATTTGAATTTAATTCAGAATTGCATTCTCTTTTTATTAAAATTTAATATATGAAAGCAACACAAATATACAACACTGAGAATGAAAAGACTGGAATAAAATGGATTACAAGGGTTTTTTTTACCTTCATGATGCCCATGTGTCATCTTTGTCATATCAGGCTTGACAGGAATAGGAATATTTGCCTCCTGTGGTATATTTCTGAAGATCTCAGGGTTTGCATTCTGTGTGCAGGTCATGTATGAGACAGCATGCTTGGCTTCCATGTAGTACATAATGTAAAAATTACACATCTCATCATTGGCTGTCCCCCTGCATGGCACAGGAAAAAAAAGGGGCAGTTATTAAATTAATTTAACTTGTTTAACAGAATATTTTAAAGTTGCAATGAAACGTTTAGAATGTTTAGAACCCACACTGAAGAATCTAACAGGTTAATTGCAGTGAATATTGATTTTATTTCAGTTTATACTGAAGAATACCAGTTCACACAGGCTCCCCATATATCTCAGAATTTGCTAACTATTCAGTTCTGATTCCTCAGAAAATTGCACTGTTTAAAACTCCTGTTCCTTCTCAGTTCCCCAGTATACCCCTCAGAGTCCCCAGTCTGTCATCCACTACTCGCATGTTCTGATGAAACACAACATCACTGTGTAATTTGTTATATCACAATTCACACATTCTCTCTGAATCCACTACAAATCTAATTTAAAATAATTGCAAAAAAATGCCCGTGTTTAATTTCAGGAGCAATCTCTTATGACAGCTCCATCTTATGACAGTGCATCCATTTATTGGCCAATCACACTAGTGCAGCAAAACTTTTATTTCATGACGTATTAAGGCACCATAAATATCTCTTGAAGAGAAGACAGCAGTGCTGTCTTGAGAATAACTTGATCACAAGCTTCTGTAAGGAAAGCATGAGTGCAAAATGATTAGAAAATTTAGTTCTTTGATAAATGTTTTGAGTGCACTTGAAGCAGGAGAGGCTCTTCTGTACTGCTACATAATCCTGTCTTCAACAGAAAAAAACAGCTGGCATGAGAAGTAAATTTTTTTCTGATAAATATTCCTTTGTGAAGCAGACAATACAGGGCCTCTTTGCAGCTGTGATCTGTTGCTGTTTATTTCCTCCGCCATATAGGATGGTATCTTTTATTTATAGCTACAATCCTGACAGGGGTGTAAGCCAGGACTTACAAAGACAGGGGTTCACAAAATGAAGGAGTTTGAATTCAGATTTTTTAAAAATTAGCTTTCACAATTAGCCATTAGCCCCATACTCATAAAAAAAAAATACAGGGTGGCCTATTAGCTGTTTGCAAAAGACGTAAGCACTGACTTTTCCAGCAGCATCCTGCAGCATTCATTTATTCACCATAGCAACAATAATGACACCAGCCAGAGGGGAGACAGAGGGAGCAGGGGAGACGAGACTGTTTAAAGAGGGGAACTGGTATTTTTCCATGCAATGAAATTTTAGCATCCCTCGGAGACCAGAAAAATCAGACTCTGTCTTGACAATCTCTGCTTAAGCTTTTAGAAAGCATTAACTTCACTGTTGGACTCCCACTACCTGTCACTAGAAACAGGGATGCAAAACCCACACAAACTCTGGTTCACCTGACACAGTACTGTGTCTAAACGTTTTGAAGATGATAATTTAAAATTTTACAGTTAAAAAAACCAACAAAACAACAAAAAACAAAACAAACAAAAAAGCTCTGCTAACAATAATTTTAGTAAATTTGCAGGAAACCCAGAATCCAGATATCTGAACTACTGAGAAACCTGTTTTGGGGATGAGTTTAATGAGTGCAAATATTGATGCACAAGAAATAATATAAATAAATTCCTCTTCTCTACCTTCATAACACTGTCACAGGTATCTAGAACCACATCCATATCTTGGCATATTAAGAGTACACAGGGAATCATTATGTGACAAAGCATTTAGCAAGAAAAAAAACAAGATAATGCAGCTGAATGAATCTTACAGGTACATAATCCTTCTCTTGAATACCCATTAAACGTATTTTGAAGGGGAAAGATACAGTTTGCACTATTTTCTGTAAGAGTTTTTAAAGCCACCTTAGGTTGAAATGGAAAAACAAGCAGCCACCATGGCCAATAGCACTCTCCTTTACACTGATACGATCATTACACTGAATAGGTACCACTCCTTTGATATCCCTTAGACTGGTAAGCTATACACTATTTGGCACTGTATCAAGTCTAATGTTTACTCTGAACCATGACTAAGTTATCTGTTATAAAACTGCAGTGTCTGATTGAATGGAATACTTACTGGTCTTTATCAAAAATTAGAAGAAATTTGGCTTAGTAATAGTTGCTAACCTTCTTATTTAAAAATTAATAATTCAACACTTTAATTTACGCCAGCTCAGTGAAATGAATCATTTCAATTAAACCTCTGAAGAGATTACTCCATCTCACTGCACACAGTGGTATCAAGTCTGTGGCTGTGTAATTACACTGAACTCGCATGCAGTCAGACACATAGGAAAAATCAGGTTTCACTTCTGAACCTTGGTTTGCCAAACTCTGCAAGTTTAAGAGGCATGAGTCAGTGACAGAATCAGAATGTTAGGGGTTGGAAGGGACCTCCAAAGATGATCAAGTCCAACACCACTGACAGAGCAGGACCAAAACTAAGGCGTATCTCTCACAAATGCATCCAGGCAGGTCTGGAAAGTCTGCAGAGAATCTACAACCTCTCTGGGGAGTGTGTTCCAGCACTCTGTAACCCTTTACAGTAAAGAAACTCTTCCTCATGTCGAGGTGGCACGTCCTGTACTGTAGCTTGAATCCACTGCCCCTCGTCCTATCACACTGCACAAGTGAAAAGAGGCTGTCCCTGCCTTGCTGACTCCCAGCCCTCATGTATTTATAGATATTAGTCAGATCCCCTCTCAGTCTCCTCCTCTCCAGACTAAAAAGCCCCAGGTCTCTCAGCCTTTCCTCATAAGAGAGATGTTCCAGGCCCTTAGTCATCCCTGTAGTCCTCCACTGGACTGTCCCTCTCAAACTGGGGAGCCTAGAACTGGAGGTGATACTCCAGCTGAGGTCTCCCTATGGCAGAGGGGAAGCAGAATCTCCCTCCACGCTCTTCTTAATGCACCCCAGGACACCATCAGCCTTGTTGGCCACAAGGGCACATTTCTGTCCCATGGATAGCCTGTTGTCTATTGGAACTCCAAGGTCCTTCTCCACTGAACTACTCTCTACCAGATCACCAGATTTCCCTTGTGCCCTGGTGTGATTTCCAGGAGGATCCACTCCACGGCCTTGCTGGGCAGAGATGAGACCGACTGGCCTGTAGTTCCCCAGGCCTTCCTTTCTGCCCTTTTTACCAATGGGGATTACACACAGTTTTTCCCACTCAGTGGAAACTTCACCAAGCTGCCATGAAATCTCAAATAGGATGGTTAGAGGCTTAGCAGTTTCATCTGCCAGTTCCCACAGGACCTGCAGATGCATCAGGTCCCACAGACTTGCACACCTTCAGGTTCTTTAGAACTATCCTACAGCATGGATGATTTTTCATTATCCCAGTCTTTGCTTTCTGTGACTTGTGACAGCATGGCTAGAACCTCTGCCAGTGAAAACTGAGGCAAAAAAAGACACTGAGTACCCTCTCTACTTCTTGGGTGAACAGGTCTCACGTTTCCTTCCGGAGCAGGCCCAGATTTTCTCAAGTCTTCCTTTCATCATGAACATACCTAACCAAAGATCTCCTCACTGACCTTAATTCCTGGATTTAACTGTTGGGGTTTTGGCTTCCTAACCTGATCCCTGGCTGCTTGGACAATTTCTCAGTATTCCTCCCCAGTTACCTTTCCCTGCTTCTACCCTTCGTAGGCTTCCTTTATGTTTGCTGTTTTCTATCTATGCTTCCTCCCAGAGCTAGAAACAGTCACAGACTTGCCAAAAATGACACTTCATTTACATGAAAGGGACTAGCTGACAATCACAGAAACTGTTAAACAGTTTAGAATGTAAAATATTGAGAATATGTCATGTTTTACCTACAAATACCATGTATTATGAGTGGTTAAGCTTGAACTCATCAGACATGGAAAGGTGAATGGAAGTTAACTTTAAGTTTTAGCCCCGCATTCTATATTTATTAAAGATAAATCACATAAGGAAATTAAAATCTTTTTCCAGCTAGTTTAAAAGAAAAAAAAAATAAATCAAATACTGAGAAAATTAACATGCAGACTTGATCTGATAGTTTTCAGATATGTAGTATTTCACAGCTGTCTTTTCACATTTGCAGTTCCCATTTTTTCTGTGACTTGATAATATAAAGCTCTGTCTGACCTCTTCAAATGAATAGCATTACTAACAGCACACAGTTCAAATTTTCCTATTTATTATTGAGAGTAATTTAGGTGTGGTTTGTTTTTTTTCCTTTTGTTGTTGTTGTTGTTGTTGATCAATCCTGTATATTTCTGAGTTGAAAAAGTGCCTATTTTATATTGAAAAAAAAAGCTTCCATAACTTTTCTTTCTGAAATAATGAAGAGAAATTGTGAAGCTTTATTATTTTTGCTTTCAATAGTCAATAGCTTCAACTTATTCAAAATATATTTTTTAGAATTGATCTCTGAATGCCTTTCTACATGCAGAACAAAATCTGGGTAAGGTGTTTGTGAAGACAGCTTCACCTGAGAAATTTTCTGAACACTTCAGATGTGATTATTCACATTAGTAAAGGCAATGAACGCTGTGTGGATTTAAATCTTTAGCAGAACACATAGCAAGACAGACTATTCTGGCAGACTTGTTAGAATTATCTTAAAGTCATGAAACAAATACATTCCTACACATAAGCAGTACCTCAGAAAAAATGGTTAGAAATGGAGCAAATAAAGAAAATTTACCCTATATGTGTTTCTGTAGTTCTGCCTTCACCACTGAACACACATCTAGCTGCTAGGATATCATCATAACTAACATCCACAGGATGTTCTACTGGATAAAATGCCTGAAAGAGAGAATGATTGACCAAAATCAGTCAAACTTGTTTCATATTATTTACATCAATTTACACACACAAGGATGACAGTGCTAAATATCTGAAAAGCAATTTCAGAATAGTTTTTGCATCATGATGCAATCATAATATCTGGCAGTATTCCAATGAGTGACAGTGCTAAATATCTGAAAATTAATTTCAGGATCGTTTTTGCATCATGATGTAACCATAATATCTGGCAGTATTCCAATGACACAGCATGCACCAATGGAAGCCCTGTAATGAAATTCTGTGGGTACATGACTGCTAATTCAGCTTTTCAGTTTCAAATAATAAAAATTCACAGTAAGAATTAATAAACCAACCAACCTGTGGCAATTGTGGACTCTGTCTACCAATCAATGTCCATTGACCGTTTCTCACTCTGTATCCACTCACTACTTTACCTATAACATACCAATACGTATGTGAATGTGAGATAGATTTTTTAGCAAATGGGCTGTAGTGCCATTTTTCTGTTATTTGATAATCCTGCGTTGCAATAAACCACTTACCTAGTCTGTGTGTGTGAACTCTGTAGGCAAAAAGGTGCATTGGAAACCTTTTGTAATGGCAGGCAATATCTGCATCCACCACTGTGAAAATATGATGTCAACAAACAAATTAAAATGCATTATTTATCAAACAGGGACAAGTTACACCATTGTTCATCCAGTGTCATTTACAAAAGGCATACCTACACTGGACAACACAATTTCAAAAGATGTTGGGAAATAAATCTCTGCAGTGTCTACCTGAAGAGATCTGTAAAGAAAAGCTAGTAAAATACAGTCCCAGAACTTTCTTTGCTGATGTACACACAAAATAGGGGTGAAACTCTAACAATTTTTCCAGTCTACACTACTGCCACTTTATGAAGTAATACATTTGCTTACAGACTATGCTTGGTGTGGGGATTAATTTGGCATGTTTCCATGAAATATGAGAAAAATATGTTAAATTTCAATTTAAAAAAAAAAATTCAATCTTAAAAAAAAAGATTTCAAGTTGCTGAAATCTCCAAACAGTTGGAGCCAGCTGAGCATTTGACTACCTCATCCCATTTAGGCAGCACATTGTAAAAGGGACAAGTGGTGTTCTCGGATATCTAATTTAAAATTCCAGTGTCACTCAGTGTTCAGCTTCCTTAGAACATTGCATGCCAACCTAAGACATGTTAACAAGCTGAGATGCAGATAAAATCCACTGAGTAGGATTCTGAATAGCAACTGTTTGGAATTTTTTAAAATTTAATTTTTTTTCAGCATTTTGACCTTTTAATCAATTAGGAACACATAAGAAGCAGGTTCTTACTGGTAAAATTTATTTTATTAAGATAAAACTCTTAGTAAAGCACAAAAAGCATGAATAACAACAAATGAGGATAAAGAACAGTAAAAAAAAATATGTATTTTTTTATTATTATTTGCTTAACTAAGCAATTAAATTGACTATCCACAATTCAGCAAGTCTCTGTTCAATTTTCTTCCACAGTAAGCAGTACAAATAAATCAGATGCAGAAATAAAATGACATAATCACTTTGTAGAATCACTACTCACCTTTCTCTCCTGGTGGTATTACAGTGCTCACAGACATCATGAGATACATTCCAGCAATCAGAGGCTGCCTGCAATTCAAAACCCAAGCTCTGCTAAAGAAGTCCTTGCACAGCCAGTTGTACAAGCCAACTGCAATGTTGCATGATATAATTTATAATT
>JANHGL010014523.1:0-87633 GCA_024611195.1 Ceyx melanurus | reverse complement strand
AGAGCAGGAGACTCCACAACCCCCCTGGGCAGCCCCTGCCAGGCTCTGGCACCCTCACTGGGAACAAGTTTTTCCTTCTGTTTCCCCCAAACCTCTTGTGCTCCAACTGACTCCCATTGCCTCTTGTCCCATCACTGGATGACACAAAGCAACTTCACTTTTTCCCTCCTCCTCTGCAGACTGAGTCCCTTCCTCTGCCCTCATCCCTGAAGCCCCTGAAGTAGGGGATTGCTCTACAAGCCCTGGTAAGTTATGTCATGCCCCAGGCTACACCATCCAACTGTAAACAGTCATCTACCCAGGGGGAGCAAGAAGTTCCTGCTGGTTTTGAGACTCCCTTAACTGGTGCCAGTGCCAGTTCTTGGCTGGTGCTGTCTGGGGAGCCTCGGACATGGGACTGGAAAATGGAAGAATTCCCTTAGCATCTGGCAGAATTTCTGCTCTGATAAAATCCTACTTTTCCTCCTTTTTGAAGTATTCATATGAGAGGAAGAAAAGAACTACAAAAGCTGTCCCACAGCTGCATTAGACTGACACAACTTTTCAGTAGAGTGCAGCGTTTTTATTATGCTTATTTATTTTACTGATAAGGACTAAGTTTTTATGAGTCAGTGTGGATTACTGTAATATACAGTAGTTAACATTTGATGCTCTTAAAAACAGTGCTTCCATCACCTGGAAAAGCCCATTTCATTTCTGAAGATAAAAACTACAGTTTGACTCTGTTAGTGACATATTTTCCAAGGTCTTCATGTCATTTCTGCCTCATCTTATGTTTTCAGCTCCTTAATTAAAGTGGAAATTGAATGCATTTGTTTTAAAAGGGAATAAAGTGGAAATGATTGATGAAAAGTAGCTGCAAGAATTGCCACTGAAACTGCTGGATTTGGCTGTCACAGAGGACTTTCCCAAGGCCAAACAAAGGAGCGTTGTGTGTGCAGACTGCAGATGGTCTGAACCCCAGGGTCTAGGCAGATTAATTTCAGTGTGAATTTATAATGCTTTAAGGATCTACTGTTGCTGTATTGATAACAGTGTAATTAAAGTATCAGTGTAGATTGATTTAAAAATATACTAAAAATGAAACCTTGCAGAGAGGCTAAAACTTCAGAGGAAAAAAAATCTTCCTCTAAGGGACAGTTTGAAGGAGCTTTTCCCTCTTTTGAATATCCCAGTCTCGCTGCTTTCAGGAGCTTTGATACTTAGCCAGTCCTTGAGCACAGAGTAATGAAAACAAGAGCAACTCTAAAATACAGTCCTATTTTTTTTTGCAATGACTTTGAAATGTCTGAGGGCAGCATTTCTTCTTCGAGGCTCATCTATCTTAAGTGTTGATGTTGAGCTGAGTATAATTTGCCCAACTAATGTTGTCTGATGCACTGTAAGGCTGAGGGTCAGGGCCATGGCTCTGCACTGCACAATGATCCCTCCATTTCTGAGGGGGAAACCTTGCAAAAAGGGGCCTTACATCACCCAGAGAGCTCCATTTTGGCAGTACCACAATGACTTGCTTCACTCAGCTGTTCCTGTGCATGTGACATGAAATAGCTCAGTATATCATAGCATCTAATTTAAAGAGTTTCCAACCAAAGATGGAAGTATCCTGAAAATATTAACTGATAATTTCTAAATATCACAACCTTTTTCTGTCTTTTTTTCCAAAGCTTGGGTAAAAGCAGCAAATTTCAGAAAACAATCTGTTTTGTCCAAGTAGTAACTGCAGTGGAGTTAGAGTTGGACAGAAAGCTCTTTGTCCAGGTCCTTTCACAAACCTCTCTCCTCTACTTGAAGTCCCATGTAAAAAAGCTGTGAAAATAGGAACTAGGGAGCAATAGAGTGGAACTCGTATTATTCCAACCTCTTTTTCTCCCTGATACAACACTGATATGTTCTATTAAAAAAAAATGAATGTATCTAAGATCAAAAGAATTTAAATCATCATCTGTGCTAGCTGTTTAATTAAACTAAGAAGGTGATTTAATAGCTATGGCTAATCTTTACGTAAACATTTATTTTTCTTAGACTGTGAACTGTGTTCTTGAGATTATCCTGAGTGCAGCTACACATGTGACCCTCAGCAGCAGCAGCAAAGGCACACAGCAGCCCTGCCATGCTATCAGAATCATGGATCACTGTCAGGAGCCTGGGAATGATTAAACATGGGTGCTGCTGCATGCAGGCTTTAATTGATTGATTGGAGTCTGCGGTCAAAAAATGACTGTCAGCTACAGCTTATCTGCAATTATCAGTAATCAAAACCAGACTCTGCTCCCTCCCCAACACTCTAATGCTCCTGACATCTGTGTGACTCAGGCATGCACAGCAGCTGCCTCAGCTTCAGCCTGCATACACAGTGCAAAGAGAAATACCTTTGTACCTCTGGAATAATGGATGTGAGGAAGGAACAGACAAATTGTCAGGGAAAGGACTGGGGCTTAGAATATTCCTTTCATATTGAGCTGATGACAAGGGGAACAACAGAGAAAAATCACATTATTTTCCCCCACTTGTTTGTGTGCTGGGTGAGGAGCAACCAGAGTGCTCCTGGAGCAGGAGCAAATGTTATTCCATTATCAGGTCAAGGAAACAAACCAATTATCCTGTTCTCTTGGGTGTCTGTCCAGAAGCTGCAGGGGCTTTCCTGACCCATCTGATGAGCACTGCTGAATGTCAATCTGAAGGACCAAACCTACTGCTGGCAACTGGATGCTCTGGGTAAAAGGAGGAGGGAAAAAACCTGCTCCAATCCCATAAATTTCCCTTTCAGGATACACACAGGAACTATGCCCTGTATAAAATGCCCTTAAAACTATGGACAAAGAAGAACACATCAAAGTCTGAATGCTCTCTTTTGACCCCCCCCTCACTGTTGACCACAGAGGGACTCATTTCCACAGCATGAAAAGCAAGTGAGAGTTGAGATGTGCAACAGGCAAATTGGAAAACACAAATCCAATTTTTCTGGTATATTTCTGACAGTGTGGCAAAAAGAAGGGAAACCACGTGGCTTTCTGCTTTTCCAAAATAAAGGGGGAGAAGGAAGATTGTAGTGCTGAAAAGGGAAAGAAGGTTCTATTCTGCTGATATATCTGGTACATCACAGTAATAAACTTTTTTGGATGGTTAAATCTCATTAAATGTAGGTGAGGAAAAAATCCTCTTATCAGAGGGGTCATGAAAGCACACAGCTTCCTCAGTGCAGACACATTCTGTATGTATGAAGATGATAAAAGAAGACAAATTACTAGCTAAAAATCAATTCTATTCATTGAGGAAAGGCTGAACAGTGTCTGACTGATACTTTGCACAAACAGACACTGGTGAAGGTTCCTAGCAGAGTCTGGCTCCATCCTCCCTACACTCACCCTTAACATCTTTATAATAGGTTATTCTGGGCTGTACACACCCAGCTGGCCCACACCTTGTGTCCCTAGAAGCAGTGCTGTAAGAATAAATAAATGTAAATAAATAAAGGTTCGTGGCTTCAGAATTTACAACAGACAGAGGTGATGACTGTGCTCATCTAACCCAGCACCCTGTGCAGTGCAAACCACGGGATTTCTGTAAACTCCCTGCTCTGGACTCCACCTCACCCCTCGGCGAGCTGCTCACTTGGAGCTCACGAGGAGTTCCGTGTCAAGCCCTGTTTCAGTCTGAGTCTGCCCTGTTTCATCTTTACATTGCTGCTTGCTTCTCTGGGGCCTAAACCCTCCCCGGGACAACTCCACGGGCTCCTGCCATTGAGCAGAGTTCCCAAGCCCCCAGCTGACCTCCATATTGCATTTTGGTTTATTTTTGTGCCTTAGTGCAGGCTGGCTTCTCGTACCCTGTGTACGGAGCTGCAGCTGCCACACAGAGAAACCCACAGACCACAGCAGCCCGGGGATGAGGGACAAGTCTCCTGCTGGAAACCTCCCACCAGCTGCTGGTGGCCGGGTTCCTGCAAAGCTATTTCTGCACTTTCTGGCCTCTCATTGTGAAATGTGTTAATTGACAGCTTTGGGTTTAGACTTTCCCCCTTTTTTCCTGGAAGGGCCCTACGCAGTTTTCAGTAAGTTTTTCTTACCAGTTGTTTTACTATCCTGTTGTCAGCATTCAAAGGTGTTAACAAATAAGTTTCATGGGTGGAGGACAGTCAAGCAATGTCCCTACGTTTAAACCTGGCAATCAAAAGGGTTAGGAAAATATGATGCACTTCAGGAATTACTGACAATTATAGAAATATCATAAATATTTCATAAGTATTTAATCTGAATCCTCTACATATTTTAGCCAGTCAATACCTACTGCTAACAATTATTAGCAGTCCTTACTAATAATTTGGTTTGTTTGTGGGTTTTTTTGGTTGTTTTTTTTTTTTTATGTAAGCCTGTATTACTTCTGTTTGCAGTTCTTGTTAGTTTTTTCCTTAAAAGTCTAAATGGTGATGGCCATATTCTCCAACAGAACATTCCTAAACACCTGGTTTAGATCTACTGCAGTACTAAAAAGGTCTGTTATGATTTGGTACAGACATAAAAAAAAGAATTCCAAGAATTAATAGCTCCTCTTAAAATAAATGTTTGCTTCTAAGTATCAAAGACTATTTTCCCCTTAAACGAGACTCATGTGCTGCAAACACTGATTCATAAACACCCTGGCAAAGGTAGAGTTAGACAATATATGTACATTCCTGTGCATACATCAGTCATCTGCTGAAGTGTAATCCTAGGACAAAATAATATGATATTATCTCTTTATAGGAGCAACATCAGAGGGAAATGATAAGGATGAAAAAATCCAAGATTATAGCAATATTTTCCTGCTCACAGCATGTAACATGCAATCCCAATAAAGCCTCAGAAACAGATTCTGGTGGCAGTTCTAATAAAAACTAGGAAATGTTCTATTCTACAAGCAGCCTGAATGATAAGATTTGTCCAGCTATCCAAAGAAGATCACTTGGAAAAGAACATTTTGCTATTGTGATGGTTTTAACCCCCTCCTTTGGAGAGGCAAAAGCAGCAAACAAACCAGTCCCAGAGCAACCTGATAAACCCTCTGAGCACAGGAGGTTGCTCCTAACTTGTCAAAACTGCCATTTGCAGTGGTATAAAAAGACAAGAGGTGAAGAACTCCCAGAGAAAGGTGCCAGGAGAACTCTGATCACTTGCCTTTATCTTTCCACCCTGTCATCTTCTACTTCTATTATTATGTGTTCAGTGTTCACCAAGATAGTTTTGTTTATGATGCTTGAGTGTTCTCACTCCACTGAATTAGAGGGGTATTTAAAATAGAGAGGAGATCATATTCTAAGACATTTTTTCAGCAGGTTTAGATTCAAGCCTGTGAAATGAGTAAGAGCCCTGAACACATCTGGCACCTCCCCTTTTGTGTTTTTTGACATAGACATTTTAAACTCTATTTCTCCAGGATTTTGCTGCAAACCTATGAGAGTTCACAGCCCGGGGCAGTTGTCATTAACCAATGCCTGAGTCCCCTGCAGCTCTACAGGGTAGGATCTGGGGAGTGTAATCTAGCCTAAGACAGCAACACGAAATGCCCACACTGCCACAAAATGCCTTTTGTTTCCCATTTATCAGCAGCTACACCCAGCAAGATGCTCACCAAGGAAGCCCAATCCGGGTCCCTAGTGCCCAGCATCTGATTCCTTTTACAACCAGCAAAATGCACTTAAAGCATCAAAACAGACATTTCATTTTACCCAGGATTTGAGGTAAGATAGATGCCTGACCATTCCAGTTCCACAGGGCTAGATGTATAAGCCAGGGAATAAAAAGCAGCCACTAAAAGCTCTGATCTTGTTCTTTCAAGGCTGGGGGGAGAAATGTACTCAACAGATGTTTTTTTCAGACCCATCTCTCTGCAAGCTGATGGTGAACTCCAGCTCACTTCATGTAAAGACCTAATCCTGGTCCTAATTAATCAGGAATGTGGTGTGTGCTGCTGCTGAAACAGTTGTTGCTAATCTGAGAAAATAATAACCCATTAAACGGTTGTAAGCAATCTCAGCTCCTGAAAGCCAGTACTGCACAGCTCTTATTTTACCGGTGAGTCCTGCCCAGCCCCACTGTGAGCCCAACAGAATTAAATGCCTTCTGTAGAAAACCGCTAGCTGTTCCCTTCTCTTTTTTTCTTCTTTAACAGATCCTTAAGTGCAACCCCACTACATAAATATGTCTCCTTTACTCGGAGTAATGGAACCCAGGCCAGGGTGAGTCTAGTACTACCCAACACTTGATTTTCTAAGCTATTTATAGAGATGATCTTTAAAGCAGCATTAATATGACCCATTTTAGAGTGACTGAGAATTTGGCCCAGCTTCCTGACCCCTCCCAGGGCTCTAGCTGTCAAGGTTTCGAGTAATGGAATCCAGTAGCATTAAATAGTAAATTTATTTTGCTTAGGTGCATACGCACGCTCACACACACACAGTCATCATAATTTCCTATGACATTTAGGAGAAGAAAAACTCTCATACATAATATTCTAAAGGTTGAATATTTGGCTACCAATTTTTTCCAAAATAACTATAAAAGTTGTAATCGAAAGTGTTCCAGGCCACAGGGCTGGGTGGTTAAATTACACACTGAGGGGGAGATGGGCTGTGAACACTCAATGTGAGCTTTATTCTCTCCAAAAATTCTTTCATTAGGGAAAACCTAAGACAGGCAACTCAATTTTATAATAAGAGCTTTTTTTCTTTTTCTATTGAACTGACCATTCTGGAAACTCAAAGGCTTCCAAGCATGCTATTTTTTACAATGTCAGCATGGTTTTTATAAACTGTTGGGGTTTCTTTTCTGAATTTTAACAGCCACCCGTTTGGGAAATATTTTACACTCCAGGGAAGGGTTTTGCTTTCCCCGAAGTGAGGAATGGTTTCATATTTAAGCCTCATGATCTATTTTTAACATGCCATGAGTATGGACCAACCCATGACAAGCAGTGCCTAGACAGGGCTTTTTGTCCTTGCAGGAGGTTTCTGACATGGGTCTCCTCTGCAGGCACTGGGATGAAGGCTCCCAGTGATGATGCTTTGGCCTCCCTGGGCTTGGGGGCACACTGGCACAGAGCCACCCGTGTGGGTGTGCATCCAGCATCCAGCACCCTGGGGCTGGGATCCAAAGGCCACTGAAGCCACTGAAGCTGGAAAGAGCCCTTCCAGCAGGACACGAGGTGACCCAGCACAGCAGGAGTGGGTTCCCTTGGGGAGGGCTGTGTTCACCTCACCCCAGTCCCACAGCATCACAGCTGCTGGTGCAGTTCACCTAGAGCTTGTCTCAGCTGTTCCCTGTCTCTGCTCTGAGCCAGCTCAGCCTCAACACAGAGGACAGTGCTCGTGTCTGCCACTTGCAAAGGACAAGGCTTTCAATCCTGCTCCACTGCAGCCAGAATCAGAACTTTCTGCACCTTTCAGAGATCTCTGTGTCTCTCAGAACTGCTTCTCCATCTCATCCATACAAGATTCTGTGCTTTAAACCTTTTCATGCCACCTTACAAACAAGCTGCAGCTATTTCACCTTTCCCAGCCAGGCTGAGGACTCAGAGGACAAAGAGAGGCAGATTCAGACCCTCTCCTCACTGTCCTCACCACCTCCAAACAGATTAAGACCATTCCCAGAGGATGTGCAGAACAAAGAGCACAAGGGAAGGTGTGTGGAGGGACCCTGGCCAGCCACGGTGGGGTTCTGGTGCTGCTGAGTGGGGCAGCTCTGCCAGGTTTGAGACCACTTTCTCACATGCCCCTTCCTCCCTTGCCCTGGTTTACCAGCTTTGAAACAGCACTTCTTTCCAGGAATCTTAGTCGTAATAAAAGTTTATATTTATATTTTTATAAATACTCAAATTATTATTATTATTTTATTTAGAGGTGGCAAATAAAAGGCATACACTGGCAAAGGGACAGAGCTGAAGAATTCAGTAGCTCTCTCCAGAAATCAGTTACAGGCCTGGGATTTTTCTCCAGTAACCCAAAGGAATTAATCTCCTCCTCTCACATGAACAAGCCTCATGTGGAGCCCAGGTAATGCAATAACTGCAAGCACACTCACACACACACTGTCATCTGCCCCTTCTGCCCCTACAGCAGCTCTTCCTCGGGATTGTGTGAAAAGGAGAACAATGATTAGAGGAGAACAAAACCATATCAGTGAAGAAAATGGTGTGTTTCCTCACTGGAGAGCCCAGGCCCTCTCCTTGCTGCAGTACACGCAGAGCCATAAAACACAGAGGCCTTCCCAGGATATTGAGCAGTAAAGCACGGGTGTCAGCAAGCCAACACAAATGCAGAGGACAATGCACAGAAGTGTTGCTGGGGCTACCACTGCAAAGTGCTGGTTTTATGGCACGTTTTAAAGCTAACCCAGCAAGGCAGTGGATATGGAAACCTCACATTCCTGCATAACTGATCACAGTGCTCACACACACTCTGCATCACCTGCCCTGTGCCAGCTGAGCTGACACATTTACAGTAAGCACCAACACCCTTCGTGCCTTGGTCTGCTTCTGCATCACTTTGCTAACGACTTCTACACTTCCTCATGGTCCCCAGGCCCAGACAGGCACGAGGACAAGAAACCATTTATATATCAAACACATAAACTCTTCTGTAATCAGTAACCTTCAGGCTGGGAGATTTATTTTAGGTTAATTTACCAGCTACACTTTTCCCTTGTTCCTAGGGAAAATGCACAACTTCTGTTTGCCTTTAATAATAAACAAGTTCTTGGCATCAATCTATTATTAAACTATTATAAATCTACTATTAATCATGATGTCACTGGTGCTGCACTGACACTGACAGGCACATCACCAGCAATGTCACTAGGAGTTTGTGGGTGTGTGAGACAGCATGTGTGCAGCCTTTTCAGAGCAAACAAACTGGGAATCCTGTCATTTTTAATCCCTCAAGCGTGTGCAAGTGCACAAGGAGTGACCTGTGGGTGAATTGATGTAGAAACAATGCATTCCTCACTCTTTCCTACAAAAACCCTGCCAAAAACCTTAGCAAACGGTGCAGAACAATTTTTTTTTTTTTCTTTCAATTGGGCCCCAAGGAGTCACAAGTAAGAACAGAGACAAAGGTAGAAAGCATCTATGCACTGCATGTTCAAAAGTGAATTTATAAAATAGATTAAAAGGAGGAGGGCTGGGGGAGAGAGGTTTGCAGCTTGGTCACTCCATCCCTCGAGTGCCATTGTGTTCCAGGCTGTGTGTACCTGGGCCCACGCCAGCTGTTTCATGTCCTCTGCACAGCGTGGCTGAGCAGTCCTGCTCATGGCCAGGTCCTCTCAGGCCTCAGCTGCTGGTTCCTCCAGGGAAGAAGCCACATTCAAGAAGGTGTTAGTGATGTGAGCTGGGCAGGAGCACTGCACCACGGGGTCTGTGCAGAAAGACTTCCCTCTCTGCTCAGCACTGAGGCAGAGGTTTAGTCCCCATGGCAGCTGAGTGGCCTGATCCTCAGATCAAGTGTCTGTTTGTGATCTCGGGGGGCTCGGGGCTCCTGCACCCAAAGGAGGAGCATCTGGAGACAAGTGCAGACAATGTGGATGGGGAAGACTGCAAGATCAGGTCCTGCTGTACAGCTCACACATCCTCAGAGTCCTTCTGATTCCTGGCATGGGGTTGTATGGGCAGTGAGTTGGTCTAGGTGACCCTGCTCAGGCAGGGGGGTTGGACTAGATGAGCTTCTAGGTCCCTTCCAACCCCTAATATCTGAATCTGTGAAGAACTCTACCATGGCCTGCATGGAGTGTTTTACACCTTACCTTCTGATTCCTGGCATGGTTGTATGGGCAGTGAGGAACTCTACCATGGGGTTGTATGAGCAGTGAGGAACTCTACCATGGCTTGCAAGGAGTGTTTTACACCTTCTAGTGGTCTAATGGAAAAACACCCTCCACAAAGCTACAAAATGGGACACTGACCTGCAGCTGGAGTGCATCAACATCCATTCCTGTCTGGGTTCTGTTCACTGACTAGAATTTCTTGGTGTTGGTTTGCTGTGGAAAGCAAGTCACAGTCATTCTGCAGGGGAAGGGCAAATGCATTTCTTTCACAAGCAAGAGCCAGATGGGAGACACTGTCCCCAGACCCACTTGTGCTGTGTGCATCTCAAACCACGTTGTGATGCTCCTGCTGCCTCCCCTAAGCAGCTGGACACACCTCACTGAATGACCTCTCTCCACAAGAGCTGCTCAGTGTTTCCTGAGGAGCCACCTCTGCTGCTTTCACTTTCATCCAGACACTGCTCTCCTGTCTGTACCAACTCTGACTACAGTGGCTGAAGTTTTAATTTGCCATTAATGCTACTCCTGTAATAAATGGGCCATGAGACTGAGCTCTTGTGGGTACCAAGATGTAAAACTCCCACTTTTTGTTGTCACTATGTTGGGCATGTTTTCCTAAGAAATAAGGAAAGTGCTTGCTCTAAAGCCCTGTCCAACCAAGGTTTGTCCACAGAGGGAAAGAATTGGACTCTTTGTTTTTAATTGCAAATGCATACCATGCTTTCAAATTGTTTTCCTTACTTGGCAACAGGTATTCCCTGTTCAGGTCGTTTCCTTGCTTCACCTTTCCCCAGCAGGAGACAGTTTGGTTCTCTTAGCCCCTAAGAAACTAAAGATCTTTTGTGTTTCTGTGTTTATCTGGAATATCTAGGACTTTGCAGCAGTTGCTCTTTTCCTATAATAAGTCTGCATTTCAAGGGTAATCTATTGGAAAAGACATGGAATGAAGAACAAAGAAAAACATGAGCAAAAAGCCTGTGACACATATGCTGCCCAAACTTTCCCTCACCTCCTCCAGCCCCCTCAGAAATAAACCCTCCCCTAAAACCCAAAGCTCGACCTGAAGCATATGTGAAAGCAATAACCTGCTCTGGAGACTCGATGTCTTTATGCTACCCTTTAAAATATTTCAGATAAATCAGTCAAACAAACAATGGAAATCTAAATTAAAGCAGTTGGACAGAGCCTAGAAACCCAGTGTTCCTGGAAGTGCTGAAATAACTTTCCCTATCAGCCAGCAAAAGAGCATTAAAAAAGCCAACTCTATCTGGGGCAGCAGGGCAAGCTGGTGTGCAGAACACACTGGGCTCCAGGGGCTCTCCAGACTGATTCTGGTTTCCCAAGCACTGCTGCTGTTTCAGGGGGGTGCATGTTTAGCTGAAGGAGCTGCCATAGCAGCTTCCAGGAGCTTGAAAGAGAAGTGACATGTAAGCATCCACAAAACAAAACAGAGGCACCAAAATAACAAAACAAAAGCCAAAGAAACGAGCAAACGAAAAACCAGAAAAACTGTCAATCCAGAATCACACCAGGAGTGCCCAGTACCCCAGTACCCCACACAGGTGCTGCAAAGGGAGGCAGACTGGGCACCTCAGTGAGGAGACATGACTAGAGTCATGGTTGTATGGAATATTTCACCAAAAAAAGGGGAAAAAAGGAAAGTGAAGATATAAGAATAGTTATATTAATATTCAGGTTGCAGTAGTTGTTGAAAATACAGATTTTAACCGTGCAACTTAATCTGCTGGCAGCTTAATCTGGTGGTCGTGCTGCTAAACCCCAGCACTGGGAACCCAGCTCTTGTTCCTGGAAAATGCCAGAACTTCCCCGTGACCCTCAGCGAGGGATTTCACCTTCCAGCTCCTGGGAGTCCACACAGATAAATGCTGAGCCCGTTTCATCCCAGCCTGCCCTCACCCTCTCTGCAGAGGGGTTTCTGGGTCCCTGAGCCTCTCAGCACTGCTTTGTGGGGGTGCCTGCAGCTGAGCGTGCTGCCCGGGGTCGCATCCTGACACCCTGCAGGGAGTCTCAGCTGCATTACCACCACTGAGCACCACGGGGTAAACCTGTGCACAGTGCAGTGGGGTGGGTAGACCGAGGTTGAAGAAATACACCAAAAAGAAAAGGTTTCTTGTGTTTCAGAACGAGTATTAGCTAAACCCCACGTTTCAGGCGCTGGTCTCCTGTGAAGTGAGGATATATTTTCCGTATGGCCACTTGTTGGAAGTTTCATAAAATGCTGAGCACGTATATTTAAAATAGCTCTGACAATGTATAAAAAACTCTAAAATATTATGACATGGCCAATTTCCATGCTTTTTAAAATCCATGACATGACACAATGTATTTCATCTGTGGAAATATACATCATAAATATTGGCCCGTGTCATAATATTTTTAATGCTTTATGTGTTGTCAAATCTGCTTTAAACACAGTATGTGTGCTCTACATTTTCTGAAACATAACTCAGGGAGATGCAGGAAATCAACTATAGTCTTTTTCCATGTGGGTTTATTACATATTTTATGGTTTTGTTGCTCCTTACATTACAAACCTTTTTTTCCTGCTTTCTCCTTTCTTGCTTGTTAGCTTCTTTGCTTACTTTCTTTTCCTTGCCTCCTTGCTCACTTTGTGCTTTATTGCTTTCTACGTCTCTTGCTTTGGAGCAAGGTAAATGTATTGAAACCAAGAACTGACTTGCTGTTTTCCCATAACTCTGTCTCTGACCCAGGTAGCTCCACGTCACGGGCAGGTGTTATGATTTCACCTTCTCTAAGCACAGGGAGTGAGGTGCTCACACACACACTTTAAACCCAAGGAAATAGCTGCTTCTCCTAAAGCTCCTGCACTGCCAGAGCTCCAACCTCCTCAGCTCAGCCACATCACCCATCCCTCACACTTCACAGGGAGCTGGACCAGGCAAGAGCAGAAACCCTCTCCTTGGTGAGTCAGTCTCACTGCAAGGCAGGGTAAAGTTCCACCACCCTCAAGGTCAAGAGCTTCTTCCTGAGATCCAGTCTAAATCTCCTCTAATTTAAACCCATTACACCTCATCCTTTCACTCCAGGCCCTTGGAAACAGCCCCTCTCCAGCCTTCCTGGAGCTCCCTCAGGCACTGGAAGGTGCTCTAAGAAAGAGAATATTTATATGATTTATGATGTTCCTAAGGTGAAATTAGCTGACAAGACAAAAGAAAAAAAAAAAAGGGAAAAAAAAATCCTCAACCAAAGAGAGTAAGAAGGAATTCAAAATATTGGAAACTGTTATTTCATGGGTTTTATTTTATTTTTTCAGGTTTTTCCCTTTCCTTTTTTTCATTCTTCCTCCATTTTCCCTTTAGAAATGGAAGGGAAGCGTAATTAAAACAAGTTGTTCTGCAAGCAGCAGAGCTAATGAGACCTTGTTTCCTGTGGGTTTCTGTCCTGTATCCCCTGCTGTGATAACCTTAGCTCCATGCTCATATCCTCCACGGCATCCCTTGCAGATGCCCAAAACAACCACTCAGATTCTTACACTCCCTGCAGTTCCCACCGTGCTCTTAAAATCCCCTCCACACGTGTGCTACCACGACCCAGCTCCTTCCTAAAGCCTGGGCTTTGTCAGAAGCTGCAGCAGCTTCATTGTCCTCCTGAGTGGCAAGAAGCCAGGCTGTCACACGTCTGTAAATCAGCTTTGAGCCTCACCCCAGTGTCTTGCTGTAATCCCAGTGCAGCCTTGGCCTGGGTGATGCTGGGGCTCAGGGGGTAAATGGAACCAGGGTTGGACTTGCAAGAGGAAGGTGAGGAATGGGTAGTGTGGAGAAGAACATAGTAAATATGTTTCTGTGTAAATTTCTTCCCTCTCCTTTGCTTCTGTATGTGCACCCATGCAGCTTTGACCCATCTTTGAGCTTCTCGGGAGGGAAGCTCAGCTCTATGAGCACACTGTGAACAGCATTGCCTGTTCTCAGTGATGCACCTGGCTCCCAGCATCTCTGCTGCAGCCAGTGGATCCAGCACCTGCAGCATTTGTGCTAACCCCTGGCCAGTCAGGTAACGGACACTCCCCTACTAAGGCTGCTAAGATGGAAAATGAAGAGAAAATCTGATTTTGATTACTGCAACGGAGGCAGTCAAATTAGAAAACAGGTCCTCACTGCTCGCCTTCTTTTCATTAATACACTTTACTCCACTTTATATTTGTAAGTTTTTCCTGAGCCAAAAGTGACACCAGCCAAGCTAGAAAAACAAAGTGTGCGTTGCAAATATGTGGAACAGGACATTGGTTCGTGCATCTCCCCTCTTACTGCAGGAACTCTTCCTTACAATGTGGGCCAGTAATTCTGGAACTGGATGGGATAAAGAGGAAGATGGGGAACAGTTTATTCTAGGAGGTGATCATGGAAAAAGGGAATAAGAAAGGAAAGAAAAGAATCTACATATTTAAGAAATACTAACCTAAATATAACCACACGGTGTAGAGAGGAGATGTTAAAAATAGAAGTGACAGCTCTGCTGAAAACAGCAAGCTGAGATAGAACATGGAGCTAAATTAGTGCCATCAACCCCCAGCAGGAAGGAATTCTGGACATACTTGTGGGATCTCTTTCAGTGCTTATCGCTCAGCACTGAGCCCTTCAAGGCAAGTGGCCAGGAGTGCTGGGGGGGCAGGAAGCAAAACGTTTGTGCTTTTTTTTTTGCAGATGGAACTCTGTCACGAGCCTTGCTAGGAAGTTTTTTGTGTAAGGAAAGATGGTGTTTTCATGATGTTTCTAAGAGATGAAATGTACTGCACAGGTTAACTGAAGACATTTAGATCTGAAGCGTATTTCATTTTCCAGAAGTAGCACTGTAACCAGAAGTGGTCTCCTTACACCCATGGAGGATGTTCATCGTTCTCTAGCCATCAAATCCACAGCCTGAGAGCTGAGCAGGGTCTGCCATGACCCACCTTGGAAAGATGAGGTTCCCAAGGCCAGCAGCTGGCTATAGAGTGGAGACAACATGCAGACACACACCTCCAGCCTATGCATCTAGGAGAGAAGGGAGGGAAACACTGCACCCCCTGTCAGCCACTGCAGCGTGGCTGGGATCAGAGCCTCGGAGGGGCACCTTGCTCTGCACAGGATGACTGCCCCGCTCCTTGCTCTGACCAGGATGAATGCCCCGCTCCTTGCTCTGCCCAGGATAAATGCCCCTCTCCTTGCTCTGCCCAGGATAAATGCCCCTCTCCTGACCATGCAGACAGCAAGGCAGTGGAAACCACACACCTGGGACAGCTGCACTTGCAGAGAGAGAACTGCCAGAGACTGGGTGCAGGGCTCAGGGATCTGATTCTTCCACCCTCTCCCCAGCACTCCAAGGGAGCAGGAACAGCTACAGCTGCAGGGAGAGTGCAGGGAAAGGGGCAAGAGAGGGACTGCCAAAAACAACCCTCCATGAGCAGCAGTGGGTGAGAAAACAGGGCTGTGCACACCCAGCCACACGCACGAGTCTCAGGGCAGGGAGTGCTGACTCCACACTGCAGAGCTTTCTGGGTGGGGGATCCCCAGTGGCTCCCAGCTCTGGTGGAGCTGTACTTGCACTTGCCACATCTGCTATCCTGTGCTTGCACTTGCCACATCTCCCATCCTGCTGTAATTGTGTCCCCCTGAGCCATGCCCCTGCTGCATATGTGCTTCCCAGCCTGCCCTTGTGCTTCTTGTGGTGAGCTCATCTAAATCACCCCTCTCATTTCCCTCCTACAGACACTATTAGTGGCCACTCTGTTTCTATTCTGACCAGATCCCTGATGCTCACAGGACTTTGTGGAGCCAACCCTACCGAGATAATTGTGGGATTTAGAATTGGTTAAGAGAAGCTCGTCTCAAAAATATTTATTTGGTTAAAAGAATCCCAGAGATTCTCAAATCCCTGTGAACAGCAGGTGATTGTTTTTGCCAACGTGTGCCCTCAGTTCCCATCACATCTCTTTATACAGCCGTAGACAGCAGGCTCCTTACCCCCTCTGAGACCATGCTGTGTCCATGTCAGGATGACAAAGGTGACCTCAGGATATCTCAAAAGCCATGTACAAGTTCATTGATGGCCAGAAGTACTCGGCACACCCAGTGGGGAACAAACCATCCAAGCTGCTCATAGCCCAATTTCCAAGACCTCCATTTCCACTGCAGAAGCCAGATTGTCAAAACACTTTCTAGGTCTCTAAATAATGAGCTGTACTCCTGTACCACCTCGGTCCAAGTGGCTGAGCTCCCCTGACAGAACAGCCACATCTTTCAGTATCCTGGAAGGTGAGAAGTCACAACACTTGACAATGGGGTATGAAAAGGTGACAGAGATCAGGTCCTTCATGTTAATCATGTTCTCTGAACATGTTCAAAGATGATTAACAAACTAATTCTAAGCCTTTCTATTTCAAGCCGTATGTATGCCTGTATTTGGGAGTTTCCCAAACGTTCATTTTTGGTGGAGAACATCAGCATTGTACGTGTGAAAGGGATAAGCAGAATTAATCGTGATTGCTAAAAGTTTGAGACAGCATGAATTTTAATGAAGGAGAATTAAAATAAAAAGTCTTTCTCCAACTAAAACAGCTACAGGAGCCTGTGCTGTGCTTGAACCTGAGCTACACAGGTCAATTTATCTACCAAAAGCAGGAGTAGGTGCAGCAAAAGGCTCAACTGCTGCAAAACCTTCATTCCAGCCCTTAGCTATGAGAGTGCATACCTAGCTCCAGAGTGTGAAAGAAGGAGCTGCTGTGAGAAGAAACCTGAGTTCTTATCCTCAGCTGGCACCTGCCATTATACAGCACAGGACAGGGTGGGACTGCCCCTTTCCTTGCAGAGAAAGGGGGACAGATCACCAGCTGTGTCACTGGGCACCGTGGGCAGGGAGGGTAACAGGTAGTATCTCGTTTAATTCTTTAAAAGGCAGTGATGGGTTGGGCTTTGAAGGATGTCTGCTCTGGAAGAGTGAAACGTATTGTTTGGAGTGGCCCAGTGGGACAGAGCTATGAACTATGGAACAAAAGCACAGGAAGGAAAATTCAAGATAACTGTCAGGAAAAACTTCCTAATGGCATGATCTAGAGCCTCACACTGTGGAATAATCCTCTAAGAGAAGCTGGAGCCCAGCTGAATGAGTAATTTTAAAATTAGCCTGTAGGAAACAATTCAGTGCTGGCAAGGGGAATGGACGAGATGACCTCATCAGGCTTCTCCAGCTCCGATTTCTATGGTTCTGAGGACAGAGAACAATAAAAAGCCACTGCACAGAGCCAGTCCCAGAGGGAGGTGCCCTAGGAGAGAGGGGATTGGCTGGTTAGAGGTGCAGAAAAGGCTGGGAGTGAGGGAAAGTGGATGTGAGAGGTGAAGTCATCCCTGCGTTCAGAGTGCAGGCTGGAGCAGCGAGAGGCGAGGGCCTGGGCACGGAGAGAACCACGGGAGCAGAGCAGACAGAAGCAGGGAGGCAGGAGATTTTACACTGCACAGCAGACAGGAGCAGGGAGGCAGGAGATTTTACACTGCACAGCAGACAGGAGCAGGGAGGCAGGAGATTTTACACTGCACAGCATCTCTCCCAGCAGGGACCAGGGCTTGGGGCACAGTCACTCAGAATACGCCAAGATTGGGTGGGAATTGAGGTATTTCTTGCTGACACAGCACTGTGGGTGTGGGGCTGTGAGCACTGATGGAGCCTGTCCTGTCCAAAGCAGACAACTGAACATGGGAGCCCAGAGGAAGAAGGATGGAAGAAAAAGTAAAAAATAAAAAGCTTGCAAAATACCCTGAGTGAAAGAACGAAATAATGAAAGCCCTGCCAGAACTACAGCTTTGCTGGGCTGGGGAGTAGAAATTAAGGCAAATTAATCAGTACTCTGGTCTGTGTCTGCAAGTAATGAACATCTGTGAGAGGAAGACAGAGAATGGAATGATTTTCTCACAACAGCAGACTCTGGAGCACTTCCAAGCTAGTTTAGCTGTAAGGGGATAACCTGAAGCTGCAGCACGGCCATTTTCAGGGAAGCTGGACTGGCACTTGTATGAGCTCCAGAGTACAGACATCAGTCGGTCCAGCTACTGCAGATAAAAAGACCTGAGTCAGAAGTGCACATGCCCAGAACTATAAAGCCAGTTAACTTCTAAATAAATAGACTTCTAAATAAACTTCTAAATAAAGCCAGTGAACTTCTACAGTTCCCTCAGCATTACAGCCCTGGTGTTACCAAGTGTGACACACTCCCCTGCTCACCAGCACAGGGAGTTTCTCAGATTCATAACGGCCTTGGGGACAAAATAAAATACAATATTGGAGCTTATTCTGCCTTCATTGTATTCCTGGGAAACTCCTGGCCAATAGCAGTGCCCAACATGTAACACCAATGCAGGAATGGAAGGTTTTGGTTAAGAGAAGGAGCTTGGCTCCCAGCACTGGAGATCCACCTTCATTTCTCAGCTTTGCCACTAATATTCAGTGTTTGGGCAACCCAATACCACTGCTGCTTTGAAATCAAGGGGGAAAAAAAAATAAATCTGTTTATCCTATCGTATTTTTTCTGCTCTTTACACAAGTTGCCACCTGGACTGTGACCCCCAGAGACAGAAAGAGCATCTTCTGTGCTTGTGCAGTGCACAACAGAGCCTGCTCCACGCTGCTCTCAGGAACAAGAACATCACTGCCACGACTAGTTCAACTGAAATAATGTCTTCACTAGCAGTGCCTCCAGGAACATTTAACCACTGCCAGCAATCCCTTTTACCTGCCAGAATCAGTTCCACTACATTTGGAAAGGGTTTCTTCAGAAGGGAATTGACTATGGAAATGTCTTTTTGCTATTCACCTACTTCCTACAACATCAGAGCAGCTGCTCTGTCAACTGGATGCACCAGAACAAAGGAAAAGAGCAAACAGACACAATTCTGAATGTCACAGGTGAACAAAAATGCTTTTCTTGCCTTTTTTTGCCATCACCAGACCAGAAAGACATCAGGACATATTCCTCACTGTATGATTATAAAGCACCACGTTTCAGCTGACTTTGTTGAGGAAGGTTGTCCAGGAATAAAGTGGTTATTCAAGAGCAGGACACACTACAGCACGCTCACCAGCCAGATCCTGACACCAGCACTTGTGAGTGTCCCTTCCTTAAGAACAGACTCATATTTACACATGGAGTGGCCAATCCCACCATTTTCATAGGTGTCTTAATTCGTGATTTATTGGGTTTTTCTCCCCTAAATCTGCCCATTATTCTGGCCATTGTCTCAGACTAATTCCTGCTCAGAGCTGAAGCTGCCATTCTGCCCTGGCTAGAAGGAGGGAGGCAGAAAGGATGGGGAGCCAAGAGCTGAGGAGAAGGATGTAGTGGAATGAAAGATGATCAGGGAAGGGAAAGGGAGAGTCTGTTTTGTTAATGCTGTTCTGGCCACCTCTCATGTCTTCCTCTTGAATTTTTTAAGTTCTTCAGCTGCATGTATTTAGCTTTCTGGCTGCTTTTCTTTTCTGGCTACCCAGCCTCTCCCTGTGTATCTACTCACTCTTTTTGGGTTGGTTGTTTTTTTTTTCTTTAAGAAACTTGCTTAAGCTTTTCCGGCCACGTCTCTCTCACATTGTGTGGCCGCTTCTCTTGGCTCCCTTGCCAGGCTCTCAAGCAGGGCTGCCTGGCTCACACCTCCCCCTGCTGCTGGATGCTCTCATCAAGCTCCAGGAACCTGCGGCACCGACTGGGATGGAGAAACCCACGACTGCTCAGGCAACGGGGGCTCCATCTCTGCTAATGAGGCAGGGTGATGAGGACCCAACTGCCTGGTCCCCTTCTCACCTCACAGATCACACAGCAAAAATCTGCCTGCAGAGATCAGCTCTGCCCCAGCTGCAGCTCCCCGGGGACATTCAGATGCAGTAATGGGTAAAGCAGCCAGGGCAAGCCAGACAGCTCCTAAAACACCCTGCACCAGCACATCCTGGGTAAAACACACTGGAAATATAAGAAAAAAATACTGTCTTATTGTCCAATTATTGTGTGAACGTTTCAGTACATCTGAATAGGGATTTCATTTCCAAGCTTTTACTTTTTCAGTCTGGAATATGGTTAAAAACCCAGTCCTGCTCTCGCCCATCAAAGTCAAAGGTCAATAACCATTTGCACACAGAACCGAATATTTAATATTTTTTAGAAGCCTGCTCCTCTCACAGGGTGTTAGAGACCTAGCTAGCCATGCACTGTAAAAGAAGGAATCCCATATACCACTGCAGGTCCACGGCTTCTTGGATGGTCCTTCAGAGAGACTTAACAGCAGAGTGAAAAAGGAAGTAAAAATGAGTACGTCAGCTGAAATAAGAAAACTGGAGAGTATTGGTGCAATATAATTATTTAAACTGGAACTCCTCCAGAACACTGGGGTGATTATAAATCTGGATATTCTTGTAAGCCTTGTAAATGACTAAAACTCAGATGTGATAAATTATTCACCCATACAGTGGGATCACTTCTGCATGTTGCTGTATAAATTAGAGTGTTTCTGTACTGGAAAGCCTTGCACACATCACTTTTCTCTTTCATTTCCAATGCAGGTGTGCTCCATGTCTGCATGCAGAAAACTGAGTCCCCATCTCCCCCAGGGCCCTGCAGCCTCAACAGACAAGATAGGAAATGAAGGGGAATCTGACAGTCCAGGGAAGGTTATTTGTTCTCTTGTGTATAATTTCTTTAGCTACCTTTGGACTCGGACAAGGGGGGTGGATCGTACTTGGCTATGGCTCTTGACCCCCTCAGAAATCAAAGACAACCTGCTCACATGCTGCTCTAAAGCCAGTTTGTACAAACCAAAAGTAAGCGGGAAAGAATAGTCAACAAAAAATTCCAAGCGACCATAAAAGTCATATTTTACCTGAGTAAAAGTCAGCTTTTTAATATAACTTTTGTGAGTGTTCCTTAGAATTTGTAACGTCTGAGCAAATTAGAGTAACAAAGACTTGCTAAGGAAATATTTTAGGTATTTCAAGCCCTCTGAGTGTGTCCAGGGAGCCTCTCCAGCTGTCACTGTACAGAGTGTCCAGCCACCTTGACACGTGGAGCACTTCTATATGATGAGTTGTGGTGAAACAAAGCCCTCAGCTTGGTAGAGCAGAGGATGATAGTCCTCCACAGTGGGCAGGGTATTTACCCTGGCTGGAGGAGTTTATGTTTGCAGATGCTGAAAACTCTAAGCTTTTATCAACTCAGCAAGGAAAAATCAGCATGTGAATTGACAAGGCTGACAGTGCCCCATGACAACCAGTTTGGGAAACAGATTTTTGGGAGAGAAAAACCTTAAGTCCCAAACCCCTCTTTCATTTCATTGGTACAGACACAAACACTTACCCTATTCTTATGCACATGGTTCACAAGAGGAGACGTTGCTACTGAGTTTAATTCCACTAGATGGTTTCAAAACTACATTAAGGAAACCAAATTTCTAATGCACATATGTTGTGTATCAAACGAGTCCACTGAACTCTTAGTAAAATAGATGGTTATTAGCACTGCTTGTGTTGAGATTGATGAGGACATACTCCACAACTTAGTATTATGCATCATTGATGATGAAATACTAAATATTAATTACTATCTCCATTCCTCTTTATTCAATTGTAATTAGTTAAACCAGTAATTCATTTTGTGACATAATAGTGCCACAGAAGGCATCCAGGAACACAAAGCTGTTTACCTTTCAGCTTTGAAGCTGAGACTCCTAATGAGGGAATTTTATATGAAATAAACTTTGCCAAGTGAACTCTAAATTCCACTAATTTTACAGATGCTCCTCACTTCTATTCTCACAGGCTTCTCTAATTATCCTGTTAACAAGTATCACTTATTTCTTGGTTCTCTGCAGCTTATATTTCCTTTACAATTAAGACAGTATGTTGAATTTAAACTAATCTCTTTACTTTTCAGATCAACAAATCACAATCCTTGTGTCTGTGATCCAAACGCGTTTTATAGCCACTGAATTCAACATACACATAAATACACATAAAAAAGTCCTGCACAGGCCCATTCTAGAGCTGCCCTGGTCTGAAAGAACAAAACTGCAAAGGCTGGGGCAGCTGACGTGGCCAAGGAGCCCGGTGCACACCACACATCAGCTGAAGAAGCCATTCAGAGAGGGACTTCTGATGCCTGTCTGAGTGCAGGGCACTTGACCCTGGCAGCTGAACCCCTCTGAACATCTGCACTAAGGGACCGTGCACCAGAGGAGGCCCCAGCACAGCAGCTGCTGCAAGAAGTTGATTGTCCATGCAGAAGTATGACACCACTAAAACCTACTTCGTATTACTCTGGTCCTTCTCAGTGCTGTTAATAATACAATATGGTGATAACCAACCTCAGAATCCACTTGCAAAACTACATGTTACCAACTGACCACAAAATGCAGTTTTTCCCATTGTAGTATTGCGGAGACTTCGTGCCCTGCAGGCAAATAGCTTTGGTTAAGGGAGGAAGGTCTTGAGAAGTTTCATGGGTTTGTGACAAGAACAACTTGTCTGAGTCTAATTTTACCCAAAAGTTGCATAAATGAATTTTTAAAACATGATCCATATTCTTAATGTCTAATCCAGGACTGTGCGGTTTCATGCAGGGCTAATCCCATGGAGAAATATATGACTTAAAGCCTTGGATCAGAAAACTACTGAATATCAGTTATACCAAAATTATGGTGCCTGAGGATAGCTAAAATAAACAGAATGGCACACAAGTGAAGAAATAGAAAAGATGGATAAACAGTATGAAAAATATCTGGTCCAAAGCACTGACATTCCCTAAGATCTCATCTACAGACTTGGACAAGGACCTTGTTAGTTAGAGGCAGATGTTAATTGAAAACTCGATGCTGGGCGAGCCCAAGAGGAAGAGAAGTCACACTTGCACTTTTAAGTCGGAGGAATGTGGGAATAGTAGCAGACACAACATGCTGGGGAACAAGAAGTGCTTCAGCGGGCAGGAGCTGCCTCAGAAACACGGCCCACACCTGGTGGAGAGGTGAGAACACCAACAGGAGCAGCTCCTCTGCACACACCTGCTCTCTCAGTGTGTGCTCACTGCCCACTCTGCCTGTCCCCCGGGGTGGGCTGGGGGCAGCAGGCTGGGGGACAGTGGGACACATCCAGAGGACAGGCAAACTCCCAGTGTGAGCACCTGCTCTGCCAAGGGGTGAGGAGATGCTGCTGCAGCAGAGTCAGCAACCACTAGATGTGAGATCTCCAGATGCTGGGGAGCAGCAGCCTCCCCAGACTGGAAAGGTGTTACTACCATCACTCTGCAATCCTCTTTCCTCTCTTATTTACTGCTGTCAAAGCCATCAGCAAGTTCAAAGCTGTCAGCAAGCTGGGACAGGAGGGGATGATTACAGAGTGCAGTAATCCTCACTATAAACCAGAGCACTTCCCATTATGTAATGCAAGGGCACAGCTCAGCAGCAGTGTGCTACCCACAGCTGCTGGGAGCCTCTCAGCCAGGGTGCCCTGGCTCCTCATCTCAGCCAGACTCACATTTTGCTCCTGGAAGCCCTTCCTGCAGTGCCAGTGCCAGCTAGGAAGGCAGTCTCTGCTCCTGGGGCTCCTGCTGCACTGATGGTCCAAGTCTCCTACATGACACTTGTGAGCCTGTGCTTTGGTTCAGCTGATGGATTCAACAGCCAAATCTGTTCCCTTCTTTCCCCTTGGATCTTGTGAAATATTATCTGAAGAGATAATCCGCTGCAATAAATAAAACAAAACAAATGAGCTCCTCAACAGATGGTTTCACTATTAAAGCCTGAAATAAGAGCTGAGAAAAACTTGATCTGCTGTGACACATCTCATCAAACACTGACAGATTTTTCCTGTTGTTCATCTGATGAAAACAATCAACAGGACTTTTTTTTTTTTTTTTTTTTTAAAGGCAACCAAGAGCCTCAGACAAAGCTTTTATTTCCAGATGTTCCTCTCTTCATAACGTGAAACATAAGAACTCCTGTAACAGGCTCAGGCTCAAGATGCATCTTGCCTGGCATCCCCACTTTGAAAGCAGCAGTGGAGAGAGCACCACAGTGTACAGAGAACATAAGTACTGTGCCTAGTCTAGCCTTCTGGTTTCTGGTTCATTTTCTACTTAGAATTCACATCCTTTTTTTGTACAGCATTAACCTCACACACTAGGTGAAGTTCAGAATAAGGTTAAGATTATAAAATTCATATTAAGATTACAAAATTAGGCACCTTGGATAGGTGGATTAAGTGAAAATTATTTTCCATTCACATTTAAAACACACGCAAACAAAATCCACGTATGTAAAAATCTTCCCAAAGGTTTTAGTTTATTGTTTTTAGTTAAAACTGAAGGAGGCAGAAAAGATCATTGCCCAACAGAGCAGCTGAAATGTTCAGAGCTTTCACTTTCACTGCAAATATTGCTCTCTTGTGTAGACCTCTACAAAAATATTTACCCTTTGTTTGTTTTCTGTTTAATTTCCCTGAGAAGAGCTATCTGCTCTCCACTTCTCCAGAAATAAAGGGCAAAATCCCTACTAAGCTCCAAGGAAAACCCTTCAAACACAGTTTGAAGCTGGACAGTTTAGGCTAAAAATTCAAAATAGTTTTTTAAATGATAAATTGGTCTCTGCTTATGAATTTTATCCTGCTGGAAACAAAAGAAACCACAGTGGGCACCTTATGGTGAGGTTTAAATAAATATTAGTTAAAAAAGCAGGAGTGCGGTCTCTTTTATTGCCAATTACAGGTTTACAAAGTTAAGCAGGGAAAAGTCATGCTGTGGCCAGAACAGGCTTCAGAGAGCCCTCCAGAGCCTTGCTGGCTGTTCACTGGCCCAACATGAGTGATATTTTTATACCACAAGAATGGGCAGGGAATATTATTAGCTTTTGGTAGCTTTATGATCAGCTTCATATTCAAAGCTATTTTCCACCCAAGTTTCTGTGCCACCCTCAAGGGCTGTGGAACGCACTGGCCGCAGCAGCAGCAGCCGCAGCAGCCGCCGCAGCAGCAGCAGCAGCCGCAGTGCTTGTGAGGGGAGGAAAGGAGGCAGGTTTCGGGGCAGTCCAGGAGTCAGGTATTGCTGCAGGATGAACACTTCCCCAGCCGGCTGCTGGCGCCCTGCTCCCGTCTTCCAGGAAGACAGCATTCCTTGGCAGCCTCTCCATAAAGCTTCCCATTTATGGGAAACAGCCTTGCCTCAAAGAGGTTATTTTTCTTATTTGACCAAACTTTGGTGTTTTCCATCATTCAAACCTTTTTCTCCTCAACGAAGAAAGAAACCCAGCCAAACAAGTTCATTTAAAGACGTCCAGATAAGAGGCATTTCCTCAACCTCCTAGATTGAAGTGAGAATAAAAATCCCAACCCTTGAGCAGATGTGTGAGACCCTTCTGGACACCCCTGCTGATGCAGCCCCCTCAGAGGTGCCCAGGGAAGTGCACTGGCACGTGGAAACAAAGGCAACTCTGAACTGCCCCTGGAATTCACTGCTGAACCCACATTTCCTGAGCAATCACCCACTGCTGTTAACCACAAAAGCAAATAAAACGTGATGGCCCAGATCTTCTGTATCTCAGTTTGCCAGTGGATATACTGCCTACAGATCTGGCACGGCACACCCTCCCTGGGAGGCTCCCATGCAGTACAGGGGTTCTCGACTATCTGCTTTCCTGCCTCAGACTGCAGATGTGCTTTTCATGGAGAGATTTCCACTGGAGAGGTGCTGTGCATTTTTTTGAGCGAGAGGCAAGACCCATCCTTTGAGCTACATCTGACACAGAATGCAGGAGACACCCAGGCTGAATTTTTCTCAGAAAGAAGACAAGCTTCTAACAGCTCTGCTGGAAACCAGGCAGCACAGAGGCTTCAGGAGCCTCAGCAGTAGCTAAACCCAGACCTTCCCCCTGTGCCACACCGTGCACAGAGCTCAGCAGATCATCCAGACGCTGCAGTAACAGCAGATACTAGTGGGGATGCATAGAAACTTACATTAAAAATCATAATGCCTGCATTGTACCATTTAAAAAACAGGCTTTAAAATACTTTTCTGACTGATAGGACAGCAAAAGAACATTGAGAGGAACATGTCATAAAGCTGCACTCTGGTGAACTGCTTCGACATGATCAGAGACCCTCCCCAGGTGGTGGACTAAGTGGCGAGTCTCTAGACTTTCACATCACCAGTCCAAAAACTCCCCATTTGGCAGAGGAGAGACACATCTGCTGAAATTGAGAAATTCTTATTAGCTGAGTTCAGGAGAGAGAAGTCTGCAGCTAATCAATGACACCACTACCACCATCATCACCCAGAGCTGCCAGTGCAGCACAGATGAATTCAGGGTTTCAAAGACCTCATGATAACAGAGCTGAACACCAAGAATATAAAAGATTAGAGACTTTGGGAATCATGGGTCAAAGATTAAGCAGAGGTCAATCTAGTCATAAATAAATTCCCCCTGATGTGAGGCTGAGTAATGAGAAACAGAAAGCTCTGCATTACCCCATTTAAAGCACACGAGGCTCGTTACCCCTCCTTGCTCCCAGCAGTGCCAGGGACTGGCCCAAAGCAGAATGCCCACTGGGAAGGGTGCTGTGCTGGGCCTGGCGGTCTCACCTGCTGGAGGGACAGCTGTGCACAGCTGTATGACACCTCCCACAGATAACAGATGAAATCTTCCAGCACATCTAGCTCTTTGGCAACAAAGTGGGGCTGCTTCCCTGCACACACCTGTGGCAGCAAGAGGCAGGTAAGACCCACCAGGGAGAATTCCTGCTATCATTATCTTTGCCACACGTTGCCCATGAAGAGATGCTTTAAATAGAGATAGAACCGAGCACAGAATAGTCCAGGAGGCAGTTTTCAATTGTATTTAAGAATGTTTTTTTTTTTTTTTTACATCTTGTCTGACTCTGCAGAGAACTCTTCCCATGAAACTAAGTCATTCCCTTGTGTACTGGAAAACAAACCAACACAGAACTCTGCTGGTCCCTGAGAGTTAAAAGATGAAAACTAATTTGGAAAAAGCTCAGCAGTGAATCAGCAGGAGAGCAGAAGTGGTATTTAAACTGCCTTGCACTTCCACACCCTGCTGTGTAACAAGGGCAAGGGCACCCCATGACACCATTAAAACACTGGTTTTTTACTTCAGGCTGTCATGACACACTGGAGTAAACTGAGATCGAGGCCAGAATCAGGCCCAGATTTTTTATACAACTTCTGAATCAATCCATCTGTATTGAAGTCATTACTTGCACTGCCTTTTAAAACTCATCACTGCCACTGAGTTTAAATTCTATGGTTACAAATATTTATTGTCTCTAGTTCCAATACACTTAGTATATTCCTCTTGCTCTGATAAGAAGCACTTTGTGCCCTCGAAAGGAGGTTGAAAATGTGCTTTTATATACACTTTTTTAGGTCAGGGTGGAGCAAGACAGCAAATCTCTAGGATCCACTCAATAGGCAGAGCCCACAGCCAAAGCACTACACCTTCCTCCCCTGGCACCTCTGAGCCCCCCTGGGTCAGTCAGTGACTCCCTGTCCAGCACCGAGGGTCCCGGGCTCCTGGAAACCACTCCAGGCTCCACAGGAGCCCCTGGAAATGCAGCGCTCGTGGGGCACCCTTTTGCTGCAGAGTGGAGATGGTGCTGAGCAGCCCCTGCCAGCCTGGCAGGGGTTAGATGTTCAGCAGGGGTCCCACCACCAGCTCAGCACCAGCTGCTTCCAGAGCCTCCAGTCATTCCAACCAGTCCGGGCATGTGCCGGGGCCAGCACAGGGTCACCCACACGCCACGCTGCTCCCTATCCGGGCCCTGCCTCAGGCTTGGAGCAGCCCAGTTAAAAACAGGGCTGCCTGCATCAGTCCCACTCTCTTGTACACACACACACGATTTCGTGCCTGGCAAGTGTTCCCTGGATCCACACGGGGGGGGAAACGTGCACGGGCTTCTTCCTACTGTGTGCCTGAGGAGGATGCTCGGCTGCGAGCAGGGCTCTGGCCCAGAGCAAAAGCAGGCGGTTCCCATTGGTTTTTTTCCATTTCTCATTCCTCCGTAAGAAGTGGCAGCTTCCAAGGGGGTTTTGTGAGGAGCACTGTCTTCCCAAAGAGCTAGGCTGAAGAGTCTGTTTTGGGGATCCTGTTCAGAGGCAGACAAGCATAGTGCAGATCTGCACCATCCTCTTGAGACTGGAAAGGCTGTGAATGTGAGCAGAGGAGCATCTCAAGCTGCCGAGGAAAACGGAAAGCCAGAAAGCCATGCAGAGACAGACTGACATGTCAGGAGTATTTAGGCACCCAGCTGCTGTCAAGTCTGACATTTCAAAAGCTATGAGTAGATGGAGGAGCTGTGCTCTGTACAGCCCCTTCTATATGCTTTTGCTTCAAGCATATGAGGATCCTTGCAAATAGACCTACTGTACAGAAAACTGTATATGCAAAGCTGGATATCCACCTAAAGGCTGATCCTGACAGAATTCCACATACAGAAATGACTTTTATTCAAGATGTGTTTTGCAGACTAACGGTGAAGGCACCAGAGCTCCCTCTTGGCAAGGCAGAGGTATTTGTAATTGTTGTGGTACAAAAGTAAATACTGTGAAATCCCCTGTAGTCTTGCAGGTAGAATTCCACTGAGAATCATCCAAAAGCACAGGGATTACAGAGGCTTGTAAGAAACATCAGCCAAACACACCTGGTTTTGTACAAAGGATGGATTTTGGCAAAACAACAGAGGGGCAGCGAGGATGTGAGTGCACACACTTACAGATGCTGCTAAGAGCTGTACTGGAAATGTCTGAGCCTGATGCTGTGAGGCAGATTTCACGTCTGGTAGTGTTTGTGAGCAGCAAGGATGGCCGGAAACCTGCAGGACTGACTTGTTTCCCAGCACACCTGGGATCTGCAAAGGCTCACAGCAGGCCTCTGTACCAACTGATTTAAAACCTGTTTCGAGCCTAGTTCAAAACCACTTCTCGCTACAAACTGTTTGCCCATCCCCAAACAAAGCTGCACAAATAAAAGATTATGACTCAGGTTTGATTTGGTTTTACCTTGGGTTCAAAAATGGAGACCCAAGCAGCCCTCTTTTTCTTGCTGAGACACTGCAGAGGTGTGGCTGGGGCTATGGCAGTAAGGACCAGGTTATAGCCTGGGCAAGTAGGTGTGAGGGAAGGCAGTGGGGGCTCCTCTCAGCTGTGTCAGGCTGTTTCAGCATCATTCCTACACTGGGCACTTGGGAAAGAGGGGTTTGAACTGCTACCACTGTGCATGGGAAACCCTCCCCAGGCCAGACCCACTGGCTGTGGCCAAGGTTCAGCTGCAGAGTCAAACCCATAGCTCCTGAGCTACTAATCCCAGGTTTATAAGAAGTAAATCTACACTTAAAAGAAAAAAATTAAATATATTTCTTTTTCCACTCTTAAAATTCTTCTTCTAGTAACCAAGCTAAATATGACATAAATATCCTGAACAAATGTGCGGCTCTGGAAAAGCTGAAATCCTGGCCCCGTGACACAGCTGCTGGGATTCCTGCCATCCGCTAAAAACTTAAGCTGGGAAACACTTTGTCCAATTACTAAAAAACAATGAAGATATAAAGGAATTATAAACTAAAAACAGAGGTGTTGAAAGAAAGAAAACAGACCCACGTAATAAACAGTATTGATTTAATTAAGGCAGCAGAGAAAAACGCTGACGAGCTCGGATGCCCCGGTGTGTGTTTGAGCACCAGGGCTCCTCCACACAGAGGTGTCACACACACGAGGGGCACGAGCACCAGCTCCTCTGCTCCTGGACATGGACACAGAGCACCCGTGGCCATGGCAGCCAGTGCTGGGTGTGAGGACACTGGGATGGGTTCTGTGCCCTGAACTGCTGAACCCTGCGGGAGTCGGAGCCACTGAACCACACCTCAGTTGTTTGTGAAGAGAGTCATTCATTGAGCCCTGTCCTGGAGGAAACCACAAGGCATTCTGAAAGGCTAAATTCAAGATCTAAAAATATTCCTCCAGAATTGGATGGGATGAGGAAATCTTCAAGATTTAGACAGATGTGTGTTTCCAAGGGCAGTGTTTTGTTCTCCAGCTCTCAAAGTAGTATTTTAGTGCATTGGGTAATTGGAACAAAGATGCATTCAGCCCCCACTGCTGTGTTTCCAAGAGCAGTATTTTGTTCTCCAGCTCTCAAAGTAGTATTTTAGTGCTTTTGGTCATTGGAACAAAGACACATTCAGCCCCCATTGCATAATGCTCAAGTGGCCACAGGAAAAATTCTGCGTGTCCCTTTCAGGTGATAAGCAGCAGCAATAACACGTTTGGTGGTTCTCATTTCTCTGACAGGAACCTCCAGTAAGTTTGAGTGATGGAAAGGTGAGTAAACAAACACATCAGCTGAACGTGAAACAATCTGGAGATTACTTAGAGAAAAGAGAAAGTGAAGATCTTTGTGTGTTTAACTCAGAAATTACGTGACCACGTACAAAGGATGTGATGCTTTTCCTTTGTCCATTGGTTTCTCTCAGAAAAAACCTGCTCCACGTTTGAATCTTTTCTTTCACACACATGGAATCTAGAAACTTACTTTAAAAAAGCTGCAGAGATTGTCATATACTCCAGTAATTCAACAGGGTTTCTAAAACACCAAGTGTCTTGGGATTCAGAATGAGTCGAGTTTGGGTCCCCTATGTGAAAAGCAGCCACCTAATATCAGATGATAACGAGAACCATCTTGTTTAAGTGGTGACAGAAGAGCCAAACGACTGCTCTCAACACCAGATATTTTAGGGACCTTTCTGCCGCGCTCTAGATTTTTTTGGCTGGTCACTTTCTAGATGATTCAATTCCTGTTGCTTTGGAAGGATGCTGAAAACCACAGAAATAGCCATTAATCTTTGGGAATGCTGAAGCCTTGTGCATCCCAAAGCTCCCAGATGTATTTCAAGAGGCCCGAGCCTTTTCCCATAGGAGTTCAGTGATTTTTGTTTCTAGTAAAGTGCAGTAGTAGACACCTCTCAAAGCAGCCTAGAAAAGCAGACACAGAAGTGCATTGCAATTCAGCTGTGAGATGAACTTGGGAGAGGGTTTTTGTCCCTCCTGAATCCACAAAGACACTGTGATTGGGTGTGAGGAAGAAAATGAGGAGAATATCATCAGCTCCAACGTGTGACCAGTGTCCCTGACAGAGCTGACACCAGTTCAGGAGCTGCCTCACTGCAGTTTGGGGAAGATACAGAGAGGAGACTGAAAATGAGCATTAGCAGCCTGGGTTTTCCACAGGCCAGAAAAACATGTCCAAGTGTGATACTACAAAATCAGTTTGTTGTTCATCCTGCCCAGAAATGTGCTCTCAGTAAGACTGAGGGGATGAAGATTTCACCTTTTCCTACTGCAGAAGACACAGAACTCAACCAGTTTGGTTTTTTGCAGAGGTCCAGAATGGACCACACACTGATTTTTTTTTCCAAGAGACTTTTTTTGTCGGGGAAGCCAATGGTCAGGCACCAGGAGGGGACAGGCTTTCAGAAACCAGCTGTTTACAGCTACAGGGACTGTCCAGGCAGCTGCACAGACAGCTGGCTGCTCTGTTTGGGTGACACTCATCAACTCTGAACCTTCCGCCCTGACTGGGACAACTTTGTCCTCAACACTCTGGAAAACGGATGAGTTTCTTACTCAAACGTAAATTTGTGTACTTTGCTTACTGTTTTGGGAACACTGTCTGCTATGTTTGTCATTCTCTGAGTGCTTGTCTACAGTACCACAACCAGCCAAAACTATTGATGTCCTTCAAACTTAGGGAGACAAAGCAGAAGTCTAGAGCAAGAGGTAAGAGGAATTCCACAGGTGTAGGTACTACAAATAAACATAAATAAACACTAAACATATCTGAATGTGCTGCACCCTGCAGTCTCCTGAGGACAGGAATCTTCCAAGTGGTACCAGAACACAAATATAACTACAATGCAAATATCATATAAATATATCATTATATATAATAAATATGATAATACATTAATGTATTTATTGCTTGTAGGCCTGCTTGCTTCCACAAAACCATTCAGGCCAGAAGGGACCTCAGAAAGTTGTTCAGTCCAATCATTTCTATCCTTCTGATGCCATGCCACTGTAACTCACTTCACACATGTCCGTGTACTATTCCTGCTCTTTTGGTTGTCATTCTCTTTCCTTCAGAAATTCTGCAATAGTGCAGCCCCTTCACACCCCTCCTTTCAGCTGCTCAGCACAGGGGCATCCTCAGCCAGGTTTAGCTCCAGAGCAGAGAAGCCCAGGCTGTGGCACAGGCACAGTTGGTGATCCAGTCTGTTGTTTGCTGCTGCGTTGCCAGCACTCCTACATCACTTAGTGCCTTTCTGCACTCAGGTGTTCTTCAGTAACAGAACAGAGATTCAGGTGAAGATTTCATAGAAGTGTTGACAAGTGGCAGCAGTTTTTAATTGAAGTTCTGATTTAAACGATTGTAACCTCCCAGGAAAAATGCTCGGAATGCTCTTGATGTGGCTGGGGGGTGGGGAATGGCTGAGGTGCCAGAACGAGCTGTGGCTGTGCAGAGAAGCGGGACAGGAGGTGGTGTGCTCACACACACGTGGATGTGCAGCTAGCACTGTGCACTGCACACACAGGCTGCTGACTGAGACACAGATCCTTCTGATCCAGGTCACATTTTAATCTAAATGCTTCAATCCACCCCCTTTCCTCAGCCTGGATCCCAAATCCCAGCCTTCTGACACTGATCCCATCCCCCGCAGCTTCTCCTCCCTAGCAGCAGGCCAAGCAGCACAGCTGAGCTGCCATTTGCTTCTCCATCATCTTTGGGATGCCCCCATCCTGACGTGCCAGTCTGTATGGCCACGCTGCACAAGGTGACAAGGGGTGCCTCTCATCCAGAGCAGATGGGGCTGCCTCTGCCAGCCCTGGGCTCCTGTTGGCACCCACAGGGCTGCTGAAGACACAGGCTTGTGCTCACTGGCTGCAGCCTTGCACACACTCCTGAGAGGGTGTTAGCCCAGCTAGTAACCCTGAACTGACTGCAGCCCCATGGAATCACCTGCCTCAGCACAGAATAATGGTGACTGGAATCCCAACCTGCCTGGGTGTTAGCTCAGCCAGTAACCCTGAACTGACTGCAGCCCCATGGAATCACCTGCCTCAGCACAGAATAATGGTGACCTGAATCCCAACCTGCCTCTCACACTGCAGGAGCGCCACTGCTGCTGCCTCGGAGTGCAACACCTCCCTTGGCAGCTTTTGACAGCTCCAGCAAGTTAAAGCATCAGCAGACCGAGAATTTATATGTGGATTGCAAACAAAACAGAGACAGATTCCTTCCCCAATCCCCCAAAGTTCCCTCATTTTATCTACTCTTAACACTGATTTCTATGCTTTTATGGAATTTTATGTGATTCCTAGAGTTTAGAGTCAGTATTTGGCTTGCCACCCCTTCTTTACACTGGGATTATGTCACCAGCAATGCTTATGTTTTAAGAGAGCAGGATTTTTAGGCCAAGGAGTTTCACAAAAAAAGAGCTGCTGTTGCTCCAGGACACACAGGAGCAGAACCAAGCAGCAGAGAGCTCTGCCCTGAGCCCAAACACCTGCTGTGCCAGCAGCCAGTGCTGGCACTCCCTGCCTGCACTGAGACTCCAGTGCTGTGCAGAGCACTTCCATCAGCAGCTGAGAAAGGTCATTATTTTACAGGTACTGTGACCCAGCAATCAGTTCATGTGCACTTTATCCTTCTCTGAAACTAAGCAATGAAAAGCAGGTTACTGTCTGTAGGTGAACACCTAATAAGAAAATGAGCATATATAGAGGGATAAAGAAAGGGACTATGACAGCACTGCAAGGCCACTGGAGTGTCCCAAGTTCTGCAGCTCTGGTGACTGCCACATTTCCCCTCTAGACATGAAACGTGTCACTTTGTCTTCACCATACACACACATGACAGGGAATGAAGTGAGGTGTGTTGCTGACAGAGCTCAGCTGCAGTCAGTGTGGATGCTGCTCCACAAGCAGCAGCAAAGTTAATTACAAAATAAAGCAAACCACCTCCTTAACTGCAAGCTGCTTTGGAACAAAAGGGAGAAATTCGCAAATTATTTGTCAGTATAAGTGCAAAAGAATAAAATCACCGTGGAAAGAATTTTTCCTTTCAAAAGCAGACAGACACTCTGTTGTGGTTTTGAAGGAAAAGGGAGGAAATGTTGGTTTGGCCCATTTTGATCTCTAAAGGCTTGTAAATCAGTGATAATAAGCTTTCTTAGTCTAGCCTGGGAGAGGCTGTCCTGAGTGATTCACATTTCAAAGGGAGCAAGATAAACAGCGCTGGGCTCTCCAGTTTGTTCCTTAGAGCACAGCCCAGCTCAAGCTGGGGAGACTGCTGTCCAGCGTGGACCCAACCCTGCACCAGCCTCCAAAGCCAGCACAATTAGCACAGCCCAGCTCGTTTCTTTCATATTCCAGCCAAAATCACTGCCTTGCTAGACTCTGGTAACTGAATAAAGGATAAATACAGCAAGCAAAGGATGACTGATCCCTTGGTTTTGTTACGAGTTGTGTCACAGGGTCCATTAAAAGGTAACAAACCAAGCTGAATAATAAATATTTTGGTAGCCTTGAGATAAGCTCTACATAAAAAAGACATGGCTCTTGGGCTTTAAATAAGGTCTATAGAATAAAGCAAAAACATCTCCCTCATCTTCATTTTTCGGTCACTAGAAGAACAATGGCATTTTTGCTGAATTATAAGGCAATACATTCCGACACAACTATTTTATGGACACATTCTGGAATCATCTTGCGGAATTTGCTTGTAAGGGAGGTCATGAAGTAAAGAAAAGCTGGTATTTTATGAAGGGCTGAATAACTTCATGAGTCATGACCACTAACTTCTGTTGTTATGCAAGGAAAAGTATAAAAATCGTGTTCTGGAGCATAAGCTGATTCTCTATATATCTCATTTTTAACAGAATGAACAACTGTCAGGGATTAGGAACAAGAATTCCTGTCTGCATTTTCCCTAGCTTGGCTGGCTGCATGTTGCTGTGTCCTGCTCTGTGGATGTGGGGAGAGGTTTTATGGCAATGCTGACATCCCAACAGAGTGAAACTAGCTTCTATTTCACACACATTCTGCCCTTGCACTCAAAACTCTCAGAATTTCTGTGCTCTACAGTTGGCTCCCAGCTGTAATTTCATGGGACATGAACATTTAATACTTTTAACTCTCAAGACTTGGCAGTATTGTTTTTACACCTTATTGCTGCTGACTGTAACCACACCCTACCCCTCAAACCATGCCCCAATGCCATGTGTCAGGGTTGCCATTCAGACCCTGGTCACCCAAACATCAGGAGAAACACAAAGCAAAGATTCCCATCTCTCAATTAGAAAGCTGTCTGTTGCCACCAAACCCACTGGAAACATGAAAATGTGATTATTTTTGGTAGTTAGAAATGCTGTATAAGCATTAATATGCTGTCTAAGGGTGTTCCTTGGCTTCAAGTAACCTCTGGAGAGGATGAGGAATATTGTATTTCTAGCCAGCTCACCTGGGTGCTCTGCAGTGCCTCTGTAAGCCTGTGCTTCTTCACACCTTGATTGAATCAAAATTATCCCAATATTAAATTATCCTCAATCTCATTTGTTTTGGCTGCCAAATTAATTTACAATAAATTATGCGGCTACCCCCAGGTGTGTCTGCTGCTGCATATTTTACTCACACAAATAATATGACTAATTCTAAGGTCAATCTGTCCCAGTAGGTCTTTCCCTCTGCATCCTGTGTAAAACAAGGCAGTGAATTCTGCTCGGTCCTGTGGGGAGTCCAGCGAATGTTACTCAAAAAAAGCTTGTATTTCAGTTCCCACTGACAGCCCCGGGAACAGCCACTCCAAAAAATCACTCTGCTCACACAGATTTTTATCTAGACATTGGCATTTCTTCCCCAGTCATTACAAGAGTTTTGGAAGTGACAGGGCTCCTGCTGTCTCTGCAGAACTGCAGTAGAAACAAACCCCAGAAAAGAGAAAGACGTGGAGAAATTCTGTCTGTTTAGCACCAAACACCAGAGATTAATCATCACCATCATTCTGAAAGCAGGAACTTCATTTCTAAAAGCTGAGTTTGTCTAGAGCGTTTAACATCAAGTGATTATTTTTCTATAAAGCTTTTGTCTTGTTGGTTAAATAAATCTTGTTTCCTCCTGATGGAGGGAGTTACAACCCCTAACTCAATTACGAGAGGAAGGGTCTTGTTATTACAACAGAGAAATGGACTATTTTAAATCCCACTCCTGGACAGTTTTGCCAGGTCTCAGCACGAAGCTCTTTTTCCCCACTCGCCCTATTCTTTGCACAAAGAAGTGTGAATTCAGCAAGTGTCTGCAGAGCCCCCCACCCTGCCCTGCCCCCCTGCCAGTGCTCAGCTCCAGCTGCTCACGCCTTCGGAGCCTGGGCTCCCACTCCCACAGCACCAGCCACATCCCACATGCACACAGCTGGCTCAGGGACCTGGTTCCGGATGAGCCAGGCTGCTGCTCAGCACCTCCCCACCCCACAGCCACTGCGTGGTGAGCAGTGCACGGCCCAGGAGCCCAGGCAGCCTCCCAGAGCCCTGGCAAGCCCCACTCCAGTGAGCCCGTGCTGGGGAGATCGGGAAGGTGCTCACGGTCCCTGAAGGATCCCAGGGAGAAGGAGATTTCAGAGCTCTCAGGTGCCTGTCTGGAGGCTGGTCATGACACTCGAGATGATGGCATCTTTCCTAGCACCAGCTCTTCCCCCAAGGAAGACTGGAGCTCTGGGAAGCCACGGCAGAGTGAAGTCCATCTGGGGATGTGCTGCAGTGTGGACACCAGGCCACAGAGCTAACTCCAGCTTCAGGGACATGAACCCAGTGAGTAATTTCAGACAAGCTCCAGCAGCCTAAACAAGAACAAAGGGCTGGTGTATATAAATAATAACTGCATCTCTCAGACTGAGGACACTGAGAGACATTAAAGAAAACATACAGTTTGAGGTTTTTTCACCTTAAATAGAAAGACTAAAACATCACAGGCTGGAAAAACAGAGTCATCCTGCCACAGGGCAGAAGCAAAACAGTCTTTGAGCAGACCAAGCCTACGAGATGTCTCCCCTGCTGCAGCAACTGGGATGAGCAGCCCCAGCCAAGCCCTTGCTCAGGTCTGGCGTGTGGGTAACCATGGCTGGAAGGGACTGATCTCTGGCTGCTCAGTTGGTTTCTCTCAAGATGAAGCTGCTGGTCTTCCCCACAGAGCACAGCCCCAGCTCTGCTGCCACCTGCAGCAGCTGATGCAATTTGGGTTTAGACAGTCTGAGACAAAGCAAAGGCACACTATCAGAGCATTTACATTTCAAAGTGTTGGGGTTTTTTCCCAATTTTCTCATCTTTTCACAATTCAGTTTTTCCCACCTGGCTTTTCCTGGAGACAACCAGTGTGTGCTAAGTTTGACCATAAACAGTTAAGCCATTTCTGAGAAGGCTGAGAGAAAAGCACGAGTATAAATTTGCCTTTTTTATGCTGGCAAGCTTTCCTAGTTTTGAACAGCTCAGCATCTCAGCAGGAAGTGGAAGAGAGTTAAGAATTGACCCTGGGTCAAAAATGTTTTTTGATGATCCAGTGAAAATCTGCTTTTCTATCACCAAGTCTGCAAGACACAGGGCTTGAGTAGCATGCAGTTAAATAATCAGTCAACCAGACAATGGGTCATTCTGGTTTTCATTGTGCTAGCAAGACTTAAGGTCACGCATTTGTTCTTAGCTAGCTCTGTTCTGAATTTTCACATGGCAAAATTAGATATTTAGAAACTACTGGGTACTAGAATGTTCATTTCTGTTGCTGTCTAGATAGGATGGCTCAGCAGGATAAAACTGATCAACTCTCTGAATTCAAAGTATGTTAAAATCTTGGATGGGGTATTTCATTTAGGGCTACAGTGCTATCATCTGATTAAATCTTGGCCTAAAGAAAAAGTGCAATTACTTAACCAAAAGAAGGTTAAAAAAACTAATTTCACCAACACATCCTCCTTCAGCTCTTATGCAGCTTTCAGCTCAGCTCCTACCTGGGTGCTGTGTAAGAAGCTAGAGCTGTGCTTACCCAGGGTTCAATGGGAAGAGCAGGGAGTTTACACGCTGCCTGGCTTTGAGAACCACCTATCACCTCATAGCTGCATTTCTGACCTGGTGGGACTCCAAACCCCAGAGCCCTGAGACTCCAGAACCCTGAGACTCCAAACCCCAGAGCCCAGTGGTACCTACACCCAACTGCTTCCCCATCCCTGCCCTGCAGTGCAGAGGGAGCCCGTGGTACCTACCCCCAACTCCTCTGGAGCCTTGACCTGAACACAGCCCAGAGGTGCTGGCTGTGGCTCCCCTGCACGTTGGGGCAAACACAGCACAGCAGCCAGTGCTGTCACAGTCCCACTGTGCATCTGTCAAAGATACCATCAGATTCCATGAAACAACAGCCAAGCTGCTTCTCCTGGACCTCCAAGAACTAGCTGAGGGTTTGGGAAGGAGGGAGGTTAATTAAGCCAGTGGCAATCTTCCATGCAAGCTTTTATTGAGTGACTCAGTGTTGGAAGCAGTGATGGAGAGCACAGGCTCCCTTTGCAGGGACACAGCAGAGGCTGTTCCTGTGGCCATTAAAACCACTACATGCCTTTCTAGAAAATGGCAGGAATTTCATTTCAAGGTATTTTAACAATTCCATCCTGGATAATACAAATTTCCTCTTTCATGGAGTTTTGGCTGGGAATGTTTTTCTGCACAAACTGCTTTTTTTCTGTGAAACCTCTCTTTGTCCTCATCCCAAGCCTTCTCAGTTGAGGAGTTAGGGCAGTTGTCTCTGCATAATTTCCTGCTTCATCATAACGCTTTAAAACCTAATGTATATTTATTACTATGCTGCCTATAAAAAAATCACAGCCATGAAAGTTAACCTGTGACATTTCAGCAAAGTCAGCAAATATTATGGCAAGAACCTCGAGTGTAAGCACTTTATGAAAACACATCCAGAAGTAAAAAATTACCCCTACTTGAAAGGCTGCTCAGTCAGGTTTTATACCAAGATTGTCACCAAGATGCCTGAGAAGCTGTGGGTTTTAGAAGCATATTTTCATTCCTTTGTCATTTTTTTTCCTCTAAAAAGCTTTTTCTGCTCAATGAAACACAAATAGTTGATCTTTATCAGAAAGAGACAGAAAGACACTCTGGATAGCACCAAATGCACTTCCAAGCCATGACTACCTTAATGTTATAGCTTGAAAATGTCTTCTTTGGCTCCAGTATTCCATTTTATTTCTCATCAGAACACATCAAAACAACAAAGGCACAGAAGTACTTTTGGCTTTGTTACTGTGTGTGCTGTACGAGATATTTGACCTAAGAGCACCTGGAACTGCCACTGAGTGAAACCCAGGCCACTGATCCCACACACAGTTTAGGTGTGAAAGTTAATCTCATTCCTCTGCCTCCGCTGCTCTCACAGCCACTGATGCTTCCAGCTGCTTCCAGGAGCTCTGCAATGCAACTACGGGAGTTTGCAAAGCCAGCATGGTAAATACACCCTCAATTGCACTAGGAGCCACGCAGGTCAGCTGGTGTTTAATGTCATTAAAGAACAGTTGGTTCTTCAAATGCTGACGTGGAATAGGAAACCTGAAGGGAACAAGTACACTCAGTTTGTTGGTTTGGTTTGGTTTCCTCTCTGGAACTGCAAACAAGCAAGGCCAGATCTGCTCAGGGTAACTCCATCCCTCTCCCAAAGCACTGATGCATCAGTTTGTTGGAGTCAGCCCAATCCAGGGTTTATCTCCTTTCCTGGCCTGACACAAGTTCTCTAGCCCGGTTTAAACTGGTCATACAGGATTTCAGAAAGCCATCCTCCACCTAAGAATATTCTCCTGTGTGCAATGCCATGACTTAGGAGCAACTAATTCTTATCTCCATGAACTGTCACTAATATCCCCCCTTTTCACAGATAGAAAATGAGATATAAAGAGGTTACACTTTCCATTTTAAATTCCAAGGACAAATGCTTAAAAACTAAGTAGTTTTGTTTCCTTTTTGTTTTTAGTGGATTGATGTTCTGCAACTTTATGGAGGAATCTCTCTTCTCGTGGCACGAGTTTCCCTAGATTAGTTGGATGGCAAAGGTGAATTGCAAGAATGTCACTGCTAGACATCTTTGTGATCTCATGCTTGCATTCATTTTAGTTAAAGACTCTGTTAGAATTTAAGACCTCACCAATGGAAAAGGTGGAAGATCCAAGCTGAGGTTCCATATTAACTTCAGTGGACACTCATTTCTGTTTACAATCTCTTTGACCATTTCTGTTAGTCTCTTATATACTACAATAACATAAACAGTATTACTGAAACCATTGATGAGTGGTGGCCATTAGGAGAGTGCAGGGTGTGGTCACTCGAGCTCCAGACCGGAGTGCAAAGGGAATTACACAAGGGAGAAACGTGTGCAATCAGAACAGACTCTCTCAACTCCTTCCAAGTGCATCGATGATAGATTGTGTGCTCTTTATTCATGTACACAGTGATCTCAGCTTTATTCAGCCCTGCTTTTTGAGTGCCAGTACTTTAACTGAGCAGATCTTAAATAATCAAGAGGAGTAGGCAGCTCAGCATTCTGATAAATGATCTAATTTTTTATAAACACCATTCCAGCACTGTCTTTGATTCAGTGTACCCCTATAAGGCCTGGGGAGTCAGAGTCAGTGACTTATTCTAGCACTTCTGCATGATTCAGGCCTCCAGCTTGCCTTGCAAATGCATCTGGGGAGCCTCACTTGCAACCTTTCCCTGCTGGGAGTGCCTGGGAGTGCCAGAGACCTCCAGCAAGGGAGCTGTGCACAGCAAATGCCACTGCTGCTGGGCAGCCCTTGCTCATCCTCCCAGGCCCTGCCACCCTCAGGGTGCCCGGGGGGAGCCTCTTTGCAGTAGGGACATCTGGAAGTTGTTTCCCTTGAGGGTGGTGGATCGGTAGCACAGGCTCCCCAGGGAGGTGGTTGAGGCCCCATCCCTGGAGCTATTCCAGGTGAGGTTGGCCAAGGCTCTGAGCAGCCTGGGCTAGTTGAGGGTGTACCTGCTCCCTGCAGGGGGCTGCACTAGATGCCCTTTGGAGGCCCCTTACAGCCCTAAACATTCTATGATTCTATGACACCTGGAGCAAGTGTGCACAAAGGGGCTCTGACAACAGCAGGTATTTTACCAGCTCGTGGCACATTCACACCCCATATGCTTGCAGATGTTCTACAGGCTGAACTGCTTATGAAGACCTTAACTCGAGGGGCATGTGTTGTAGACAGCAGAGCATCCCCTTGGAGATAGCTGCTGCTGTGTCAGCTGGTGAAGCCTAGGCTGTGCCTGCACCATTCTCACCAGCCATAGATGTTCCTACCTTCTAATTTTAAGCTAGAAGCTGTCTGCTGCAGAATGACTCAGAGAAAGGATGGATGACTTAGTATGGAGGAAATTAGAAGTCCAGTCATAGTCAACCCAGACTTTTGACCCCAGGTCTGAGTCACATTAACTGTGTGCACTCCAACCCCCACACAAAATACACACAGAATCAAACAATTACTTTTTTTAATGTCTGGACTTTCATACAGTTCTGACCCTGGCTTGGTCTGGAGCTGAAAAAAAGAGACAAAAGGAAAAAAAAGGTTCTTCATGCAGTTTTTCCAGTCCTATTTAAAGAAAAATGTATGCAAAAATCTTGGCCTTGGTGTAACAGCAACATTGTGCTTGGCTGCACGGGGCTACTGAGGAGTCCAAGGCATAGCCAGGGTGTTCAGGATTCTCAGCTGATATGACAGGCACAAGGCTTCTCACTTCAAAAAGCACTGCCACAGTTGGTCTTAGCTGCTGGCACTCAGAAAGGGGGCCAAAGCTGTAAGGGTGTGAAAGTGGCTTTTTGCCTTATGGATTCTCCCCGAAAGTCCCTGAGCAAAACCCCTACCCCACATTGAGTTTCTGAGTGCTTTTTGCATGAGAAAAAAAACTATTTCCCCCCATTTTAAGAAGGGGAAACTGGAGGAGCCCATGGAAAGGAGCTGCTTGCAAAGGTCATAAAGAGAGCAGTCTAGGAGTAAGAGCTTCTACCTGCCATGCTCTGTCCACTGTGACACTGCCCTCCCATCTCCCAGGGAGAGCCAAAGAAAACTCTTCCTGCAAGATGAATCCTGCTGCTCTGACAATAAATGGAACCATGAGAAACTTCATGTTACTGTTCCCTCATTTAGAAGCTCTTATCTTGAGCTACTTTGGCCCCACCTGTTTCTGACAGATGCATCATCTGATCATCTTAAGTGCAGGTAAAACTCTGATCATGCATTTCTTTAGTTTACTTCTCCCCCTTAAAACCTGAACATAAAGGTAATTGTCTGTGGATGATGAAAACCACAAAATATGTAGGAGATCAAAGACTTTGCAGTTATAGCTCCTGGAATAATTCCAGTAATTCAGAATTTTTCTGGGTTTTATCTTTTTTTTTTTTCCTCACAGCTTTATCTGGGGCAAACTGGCTTTGTATGTTTCCCTAAATATCAAGACAATGCAAAAGAAAGAAGTCGTCTGTAATATCCCAGAGAGGTTAGGAGAATTAGATAGGAAATTGTTTGTGGGGATCTTCATAGTTAAGCAGGCAGTTAGTGGAAGGGTGCATCAGGCTAACAGAGCTACTTAATTTTTTGTCTTGGAAATACCCCTCCTCTCTCCTCCCTGAGGACACACACACACACACACACACAAACACACACAATCACCATCTCTTCACATAATGGGTTTTGAAAGATTAGAGAGGAAGCTGCAGTCCTTTGGAGGCTCTCAGGACTCATCCTTGATGAGCAGCAGGCTCCACTCCCCAGCAGCACTGCTCTTTAGCTCCCAGGGAGTGACACTGCAGACAGGTCTGGGGAAGGAAGGTCAGACCCCAGGATGGGAGAGGCAAGAGATACCCCTAATTCTTGAGAAAACCCATGTCTCTGCCTTTCCTGAAATAGGAATTCTTCCTGAATCAAAAAGTCACTTTTCTATTTTCATATCAAGCCTAGAAAAAGTGTTCAGCCTCTTGTCTGCTACACTTTTGTTGAGGTTAAATGTAAAAGCACCAGAAAGACACAAAAATGAAGAGGCTCCCACATACACTTCAACAACTAGTCTGCCTTCAGCTCACTGTAACAGTCAGTTTTCTTCTCTTAGAAATTGCTTCCATCAGTGGAGCCCTGAATTCTCTTTTCTGCTGCTGTACCTCAGGGAGAACTTCTATGATAAATTGGAGACCTGGCCTAAGATGAATCTGTTCCATAAACAGTCATTTATTCAATTACACAAGCTCTACTTCTTTGGATGAGTTTCTGGGAATAGGAGAGTATGGATTTGGAGGAAATTCTATTTCTAAGAAGTTCAAATCCCTAGGGATCAGATATTCATGAGCCTGCAACCACTGTACATCAAGAGAAAGGAACATCTTCTGCCCCCAGTGAAATGTGATGATGGTTCACTCATCAAGTGAGCTATGTGAACACTGCTTCAAAGGGAACAGCTTCTGCAGCACATTTCAGGAGTTTTCTACATCTATAAATAAATGACTTTCACTTCTAGAAAACATTCTGATGCACTGCAAGTCTGGTGAGTACTTTTGTGGCTGTTTGGTCAGAGAATGTTTTGCATGTGAGAGTTAAAGCAATCATCTAAAAAATGCTGAATTCTTTCCTCCCCTTTATTAGCATTGCAGTCAGCACAACTGCAGAGTGGTCAGACCCCCCAGCCACCCTACCTGAACACAAACAGCTCCTGACCAGCTTCCAGAGCTGAAACTGAGTGACTCACAAGAGCTGAACAAACCGAATAAAGCTGGCTATTCATAAATGACTTCGAGAACAAAGGTTAACCTTTGGAAAGTCATTTAGTGCTCATAGTTGGCCATGATGTCTTTTTTTTTCCTTTTAAAATAACAAGACTGATCAAAAAAGCAAAACAAGCCTTGAAAGACAAGCAGTCTAATCTGAGATTAAATTAGATTCATCTTTAGATCATGTTGGAAACACCACTGCTGGCTCGGCACAGACGTTGCTACGCGAGGTGGGAGTTGGGAGCCAAAAGTAAGAGCGAGGCCAGAACGAGTGCCAGCTTGCAGTAAAAATGTGAAGAAGTTGCTTTAACTGGGCACGTCCAAACCCACGGGGGCCTCTGTCCATCAACCACTTCAGCTTTCCCACACTTGCCCCACCTGGCTCCCCACAGGTCTGTGTTCAGTGGAGCATCTTTTATTAGTGCAAAGTGTCTGACAGCTCTGCTTGTAATATTTTATTTCATCTATCCTTTCTCCCAGAAAAACAGCACGTGTAAATTGCATATCTGAGACACTTGAGAATGCTCCATGGTTCCAGCTGGCTAACACAAATATCTCCTGCACGCTACCAGTGTGGCCCTTCAGATCTCCTCTGAACCCTCTGTGACTCTGCAGGGTTACTGGGGAGTGGTGCATCTTTCAGCTTTTGAGGGGAGCAATTACTCAGATCAGAACTAGACAATGAGGGTAACCTGTTTGTGATACACACACAGTTTAGGTGCTGCATTGTGCATCACTGTGTGACAACGGCCTGTTCTCACCTGGTGGTGTGGAGGAGACACCAGCATTCCACCAAGGGTTTTGTGGGGGTCACCGGTATTATTACAATAGCTAATATTGTGATGGGTGAAGCAAGTGATTCTGTCTGTCAGTTATTAGTGTTCCCAAAGCTAGCAAAAATAAACCACCAAAAGACTGTCATCTTTTGATTTCCTTTCACCCCGTGTTTTAACAGCCTGTGTCACTGGAGTTGGTTTTAGACCAATATGGTGAATATGCTCCTTCTGCCACAAGATACAGCATTAAAAGGAACTAATGGGCATGATATGGAGAGATTTTTAGCAAGGTTTGTCTTTGCTCTTCATAATATGTGGGATGGTGAAAATCCAGCTCCCATCCCATGCAGTTTGTTACAGCTCTGGGGACAGCACTGCATTCACCCGTCCAACACTGATACAGATTTTTTGATGTAGAAGAGGAGGAAGGGATCCACAGATTCATGTGGCGAAGTGAGGGCTGGGGGTTCCTCCGGGAGGTGCCTAGCTACAGCAGGTACAGAGCTGTCCCCCTGGCTGCTTTGCTGGTGCACTGAGTTGTGCCACGTCAGTGCAGACCCAGCGTGTTCCCGCTCGGGTTAATGAAATATGAGTGATCAGGAAGAAATGTGAAGTCTTCCAACGCAAACCATCTTCACTATGAACACCAGATCAAACCTGACTGAAATTCTACAGCTGGCTGAAGTGATTCAGCTCAGTGATCTCAGTTTGACTGCAATATCTAGCCTTTAAGAGCCCTGTTGGATGTGACCAGCTAGCAAAGCCCTTTCTGCAGCAGCGAGACTGAACCCTGGCAGACCAAGCAATCTCAGGATGCTCATCTGAGCAACACCTGCAGTTGTGACAGGCACATTACAGGAAACTAAACAATCAGCCTTGGCCAACACCACCCTCAGACTTGTGAGAGTCAAGCAGTGAAGTGCAGCACGGGCACTGGTGGGATAAATAGTTTCATATGCTGGTACCTACAGAGCATCAAGATTAGCATTCACCCCAGTTCTGATCACACCTAGTACTAATTAGCACCCAGATAGCAAGCTAAAGGTTTACCCAAAGCCCTAAGAGATCACACAGTGTAGGAAGGACCCAAAGGTGAAGGAGGGGAATTTAAAACTTCCCTTAATTGTTCTGCTTGTCTCTAATGAACATTGGAGCCCAGAAGACTCCTGGCAACACGCAGCACTGGGGTATTATTTTAAACTTTGCTTCCTAAAGCAAACAGCCTACTGTTTCAAAGCATTTGTTCCCTGTCCCAGGGATGAGCTCAAGCAGCCCCTGGATGGCCGTGACAGGCGGCTGTGGGCAGTGCTTTGGCTGATGTGACCTCTTCTCACTGAAACCAGAGGAAACTCTGATCTGCAGCTGACATTTCCTCAGAACATCGCCCAGCTTTCCTAACACTGGGACCACAACTCACTGATAACGGGGCTTTGAAGTAGCTGGAGCAAAGCCAGGAAACATTGGATGTATTCTTCAGAGAATATCTGTTTCAGATTACCCCAATTTATAGTAAGCCACACATGCTAACTTTAGCATTTCTTCTGCCTTTAAAGCTTTTCGTCCTCTGGCTGATTGATCTTGAGCCTTTTCCTTTGGCTCAGCACAGTAACATTTCTTGTCCAAACACTGCATTCCTACTTTGCATCCAATTTCTTCCCCACCATGTGTCATTAGGTTCACTTATCTCTCTCATCCTCTGACCCACGTTAGCTTTTGCACATCTATGATTGTCCCGGAGGTGAAGCAGAGCCTGTGGCAAACACTGCACTGAAGGAGGCTAAGCCAGGGTGTTGTGCCTGCTTTATTCTGCTTTATTCTCATTTATATACACCTGCAGTACCAGGCCTTCCAGCTCTACTCTCCCCTCCTTGCCATCAGAGGCTGCACCAGGGGAACTCAGACAGCAGTTAGGTTTCGTAGTCCAGTTTGAATGGCTGGAGTTGTACAGATAATGCAAATAGATGGGAGTGGCTCTGTAGGACAAACCACTTGTTTCTGAGGCTCTGACACCCAATTTCCTCACACTAAATCTACTCTGATCCCAGGTTCTGGGTTTTATGTGCTTATCTCCCAGTTTAGTTTCATACAAAAGGAATCCAGCTCAAGAGCATCACAACCTTGTGCTGCTACAAGTCAAGGCTCAGTGCAGAGGTGATGACTGGTGCAGCTCTTCTGTGCTGCTGTTACAGTCTGGATCAGAAGCACTATTTGGTCCTCCAAAATACCCAGCTAAGAAAGAGCAGCAGAACAATCCTGCACAGGGAAACAGAGTGACCAGCAAGCTGGGGCTCTGCAAGCATCCAGCCAATGCTGCATGCCCGTGGCTCTGACCTCCAGAGCCAAGCATGATGCTGCTCAGTCACCCCCAAGTCTGCTAGCAAGGACAACTCTCACTGCTCAGTCTAGCCATGATCTCTAGGGCTGGTAGTTAAACAGAGACATCAAATCCATTCAACAAGCCTGTGGAACAGCCAATGCCAGTGTGATTTAGCATCTAACCTATGGTGTGCAAGACTCTGAAACGTGCTACAAAGATCTGAGATGCTCTTTCGCCTCTTCTTCATCTAGAGCTTAACACCCCTCTATGCTACATAGAACAAGAGAAGTGGATAGCCCACTGTTCTACCATCAGGCACTTGGCCTGGACAGACACACAGCATTTATACAAATTCTTAGTTTCATCACATCAAAACAATGACAGAAGCAATACATACCCAAAACTACCTTTGTCAAACAGTAAAACCCCCTCTGCCTTCTCTTAGGAAGACATGATTTCCTTCTATCACTGCTGCAAGTGTCTCGGGATGCTCTGCAATCTAAGCAAAGGAGAAACTGAGTTGTGCTCCCAGGCTCTTACATCTTCCATTGCTATTTTTGGGCCTGTCATCCACTGACTTTGATCATCTCCTCTATCAGGAGCATGAAAAGATCCTCTGAAATGGTGGGAAGACCAGCCCATTAGGGGCAAGGAAGGGACACTCCACATGGCAAGGAGCTGCTTGTTCCTCTTCCTCACAAGCCACAAAGTAAGGATGGACAGATAGACAGAAGCACAGACCCCTTGTGCATCCCACCAACACGAAGGCTCATGTGCCCTGTGACCACCCACTGCAGCAGGCTGGCAGTGCCAGAGGTTGCAGCAGTCTGGAAATCTAGGAGTTTGTCCAAATGGGAAAATCTACATAAGAGTTGATGGGCTGGGGGCAAGTCCAGAGTGCTCCAGCTCCAGCTGAGCTCTGTCACTCAGCAGAAGGAAGCTCACACATTTCCTTGGAAGCAGGACTAACTCCCCATATTGCTCACCCTTCAGCAGCCCTTCCTTTCATTCTCATATAAAATACTGTTCCCACTGGTTTTGGTGGAACTTCCTCTGTAAAAGTTACTGCTGAACACGAGCACAGCTATTGACCCAGTGCAGCATGCCAGGGAGCCCTGGGAGAGCACAGCCTCCCTGCTGCTATCTGTGCCTCCTTCACCTCCTCTCCCCGGGAAGTCAGGCTGGGATTTCACAAGAGGCTGACTCCTGAAATTCCGAGTTCTCGTTACTGTCACGAGAACTGCCATAAAAGGAGTGGCTTTGGAAAAGGCAAAAATGGAATTAAGCCATTTTCCATATTGAAGCAACGTCTTGAGAACAAATTTACCTACATTTATTTTCACTGAAACAATATTTATCTTGATGCATATTATTTTGAATGGAACAAATATTTAATTACAAGAATGTGATGGATGAGAACTGATCTCACTAAGAAAACTGCAAGTCTTTCATTTCAGGGTGACCTGACACAGGGCTTTGTCCTTCCATTTCTCGGTTCAAATGGAGGTGTTCAGACAGACATTTGGCAGAAAGATTTACTATTAAGGAAAAAATTCCCTTGATTATCAGCAGCATTTGTGGGAGCAAGGGCTCCTGTTAGGGCAGACAGCACTGAGATAGCAGGTACCTGGTGGAAGCTGCACCGTAGGGTGAGCTAAGAAGGTCAGAAAACAGTGGAGTCTCCTTCTGACTAGCAACTTCATTCTCCACATTTTATCATTGCAGCACCTGAAAATTGTGATTGATGATAATCAGAGGCTGCTAACAGATGACAGTCAACATGACAATTGTCACAGACACAGTCTGGGTACCTGCTGTTCCAACTGACTAAATGAAGGCTGAAGGAGGCGTGTGCCTGCTTGATCCTGGTGCCTTGCACACTTGCTGTGTTACGTGGAACTGATACACTTCGTTACATTACAGCTGGTGCCATGGTACCCAAACACATAACCCAGAACCCTTCTGAACTGCAAGAGCTCATTACTAACGATGACAAGATCCCCACACAGCACTTGAACCACTCTTTTCAGGAGCTACCACCCAGTAAGTGTCATAAAATCTCAAGTGCCATGATATCAAGACAGAGGGAGCAGTGGTTTCATCCAGGTCACACAGAGGCTTCATGGGAAAGGTGAAAACTGAGTTTAGTTCTCCTCAAAGACCTTTGACACAGACCACCATCTCCCACTGATGTCAGCCTCTGTAATAAATAAAGCCTCCTTGGTGGGGAACTGCCCAATCTGACATCATTAGCAGATCTGGAATTGCTAAAAGGTTTAGGGCTTCAGCATGTTTTGTTTCTGATTGAGCATGAAGCCATCTTGGCAACAATGCCAAAAAAAAGCCTTACACCCAAATACAATCTGTTTGGATTGGCTGCTCTTCATCAAGTGATTCAGAACAACAAAGCTGCACCTTCTTTCTTCATGTCAGCAGAGTTGTCAGGGCTCAGGACCGTGGGCTGCACATCTCTGAATGGGACTCATTGCACAACGTTTGCTACAGTGCAAAACATTTGACATGCATCTTGTGTGGGAAAAACAACAAAAGGATCACCATCCTCCCCTCTGAATCAGTTTGGATCGCCGTGGAAACAAACTGCTGAGCAGAAGACAAACAAGTAGGGTCATTCCTGCAGGAAATGATGTGTCTTGTTCACCCTGGGCAAGGCTAATACATCCTCACAGAGCTCTGGAAAGATTCCTTCTGGGTTCCCAGAACGAGCAGCTGACTGCCTCTGAGAGCAATCTTTACTGATAAAAACACATCTCTATGGTTAGAAAAACACAGAACCCTGAAGTTAAAATCATCTTTATTGGCTCCCTAGGGCATGCCATTCACAGGGACACACGCCTGTGAGGAGCAGAATCCAACAAACACGGGAAGTCATTTCCCCCTCCCTCCTGTCTCCTGGTTCCTCTGCTCATGAAGCCACTTCCACATGCTCAGGAGGCCACATGCTTCAATTTCCAGGATGGATATTATCCATAGTAGATTTAATCCCTCAGCATTGGGAACCATAACTGTATATCAATAAATGGATTGTGCCTGTTTCTTGTACTTTTCCCTATTACAATACAAGCATTTTATGAAGATGACAAAGACTTTTCTGCTGTAGTCATCATATTTATTCAGCAAGAGCCCAGTCCTGCCACTTCAGAGCTTTACTTGAGCAGGAGCAAGGTACCAGTTTGCAACCGCATATCTAATAGAGCACTTTCAGATGCCTTAAACCAGTCTGAGTACCACTGAAAGAGGTAACTTCACCCCATGCACACCCTTTTTGCCTTCCCTGTGCAAACTCCAGCAACAGTGTGTCCCAGAAATCAGCCAGATCAATCAGCTGAGCTGGCACAATGGGAATTCTACTCAAAAAGTGAATGTTTTTTATCCCCAGCACCTTGCTGCATGATTGCTATTGCCAATACAACAGATGGGCAGTGACAAGACTGCAACAGTCACTCCTACAGCTTGAAGCCAGCTCAGCCTTGAAGGGCCATCCACAAGAAACAACTTTCAGATGGCTGGGCCTCATCTTTGCTGATCAGTCAACAGTTAGATCATCACTAGAGGTCTGGCCTTGGACCAGCTCACACTTTGTCCTGTAATAGCCAGCTTCTCCCTGAAGCCGACTATATGAAGTAGTTCTCCAATAAAAATGAAATATATCCTGAGGACCAGTCACTGCAGTTTTCACCCAGGGCAGAGCAAGGAGCTATGTTCCCAACCACACGCCTGACTCAGCAGAACACCCTGTGCTCATCAGTTCACAGCACACAGCCATGGTGGCTCTTCCCTGAAACACTGACTTCATCTGTCATTGTCATCACTGCCTTTCTGGGGGGTTTGGCTTTTAATGGCATCTAGCACCTACCTATGTGGAATGGAGGACTGTTTTCCTTCTGACATTCAAAGGTCCTGTCTCACAGTAGACACTGCCTCAGTTGGTGTAGTGTTGAGGAATGCAGCCTTGCACAAAGCCAGAGGCTTTTCAGAGTGCTCAGAGACCCTCAGGCCCAGGAAGCAGCTGAAAGCCATGTGTACACGAGTCAGAGCGCCAGTTTCAGCTTCTCAGTGTCAGCAGGGCTGGAGCTGCTGGGATGGCAGGGGCTATATGGAAAAAGACCCCTGTTTAAAAGGCTGTATCCTAAGATGGATTAGCTGCATTAAAAAAACAAAAAAGCTGAAGTAGAAATGAAGAATGATTCCCTACTGTTGCTCTTTCAAACCAGGTTAGTAATTACAGGCACACAAACAGGTCTGGAACAGACTTTGCTCATTTGTAATTAAGAATTCAGTGTTACCTTGATTTTCTCTCAATTGCATATCCTTTGTTTACAAACTGGAAAGTCTCTCCAGCTGTCCCAAGCTGTTCTTGGAGCAGACTGGGAAGGAGGGAACCCTGCTTATTGAATGCAATCTCTACACTGAAATCTCCAGATCTCTCATTTCCACAACACAGCCACTCTCCCCAGCACCATGGGCAACTGTTCTCCTTATCTCTCCCATACCATGGAGTGCTGGTGAAGATTAGCTCTGTCCTGGCAGATCCCTGCACTACCCTTTCCTTCTGATGCCCACCAGAGGAGGGCAGAGCTTAAGCCAGGCTTTGCCTTCACCTTGGTGCCCAGCTCTCAGGGGTGAGGTGCACACCCACAGGGCACTCAGGGCTTCTTTGATGAGCTGTTCCAGGTCAGAGGAGCCCAGAGATAACCCATCCACTGGAGCAGTGTGAAATTAATGATCTAGCTGGAGACTGAGCTCCCTGACTGATAACAGTAACATGAACAAGATCTATTTGATGAGGCTTTCTGGCTGTTAAGGGAAATAAGTGTCTATAAGGTCATTAGTGCTCTAATGTAATGATAGGACACTAGGATGTGTGCAAGTGAAAGGTAAGATGCAAGACAGTGCTATGTCCAACCCTCAGTCAAAAAGCAAAAAAAAAAAACTATAACAAATTAATTATAAAAATAGCAACAGCCATTTGCAATTAGGAAATCAGGAAAATGAGATGTGAACAATCCTGTCCTGAGCTTAAGCTGGCATAGCAGGTAGACCCAGCGATGAAAGATGCTGAACACTAAGAAGCAAAACCAAAAATCACCCCACAAAGAACCAAGAACTGCATATTCTTGAAGCTCAGCATGGCTGCAGCAAAACCATTTAGAGTCAAACTGATTTTAACACAGTAGTTGTGATCTTACTAGTGTGATAGGAAAAACAGTGATTTTCTGCTCCCTTTCATCAAGGGAATGAGAAGCGCTCTGGAATGGGATGGAACAGAACTCCACCAGCTCTCCCAGGGTGCTGAGGCTGTTCACAGGCTCTTCTGTCTGCATCACCCAGTCCAGGCTCTCCTGGCACAGCCCCTGGGATGGGAAGCACAGCTCCCAGCAGAGTGTTCTCCAGTGTCCTCACTGGAACAGGGAGCAGGGGCAGAACAGCAGCCACGCCAGGACACACGGTGACAGAGCTGTCACACAGCCTAAGGGCTGTGCAGAGCACCAGGGAGCAGCACTCGGAGCTCTCTGCACTGAGCACCGGGGAACAGCAACTGGCCTCCACTGGGGGCTCTCCCAGAAAAACCACCCAGCCCCCAGGGTCACCTCCTGGAGGAGACCTGCCCGGCAGTGCAGGATGGAATTACACCAAGTAAATACTTTGAGGCTCATTCTTCCATCTTTATGGCTCTGATTTAATAGCCAGTATCTAAAAATGCTGAAATAAATCACATGCTGGATTTCTAACTCCTCCATTCATCTTCACCTACTTTAATTCACACTCTTAATAAAAAGCTTCTTGGCAGCATGGACAAGAGGAATCTGAGCTATCTCATGAAATAAGATATCCTGCTTTGAAGGGCAAAATATTTCCATTAATTTTGCTTTTTCAATACATTTCCATATACATATATGCTTTCAGAGGAAGAGATTTATTAGTTGCAACAAGTCCAAGGCATCAATAAAATGTGCCTGCAGAAAAAAGCAGTAAATACAAATGTGTGTCTAGATAAAGGTTGTCTTTCAAGCTTATTGAAGCTCAGCTTTTTTAATTTCTATTTTTTTTATTGAAATTTCAGTGAAATAGGTGAATAGTCTACTGGAAATTTTTCTATAGTCTCTGCCTAGACCGATATCCACAATCTCATCTCAGAAGTGTACTTGAGAGCATTTTTAGCCATGGAGAGAGCAGAGAGCAGCTCTAAGAGCAGCCTCCTGTCTGTCAGGGTATCTTCAGCACAGAGGTGGATTGTGGCCCTTTTTCACCCAGCAGCCATTCCAAGCAGCACAGTTGTTATTCTGTGCTGCCAAGGAGACAATCTGCTTTTCATTTCCTCTGAAGAAGAGCCTAACACTGCGAGTAAAACATCAGATACAGTTAGGCAAAATGCTCGAGTGCTTGGTAAGCAGAGAAAGGGAACTGTGCTGGGTATGAAAAACAGCCACACACCTGAGAGGGAAAAGGAGAGGGGAGGAAAGCCCTGCTGTGCCCCCAGAGCAGGCACAGGCTGTCACACATTGCCCCTTCCTTGGGCCAGGGGGAGGCTTCCCAGGGATTGTGCAAACTGATTGTGTCCTTGTAGCAGCTGGAAATGAAATCAATAAACCCACCAAAGCCCAGCCAGGCAGGTCCTGCTGAGTTCCTCTAGACTCAGCACCATGGACTGGGAGAAACCTGCTTCCTGCACATGGACAGATCTGTGCATAAGCTGGACAACTCTCCAGGGCTTTGTGCCAATTACACGTGTGCCTGTGTCTGAAAAACATCCTTTGTGCAATGAGTTTGTCTAAAGTCTTCTGCTACTAACAGCAAATACCAACTGATTCATACCTGTTCACAAGACATGAATGCTTAGGAACAAGAAAACCCAGATTCTCCTGTTCCTCTGAATGCTGGCAGTGAGCAGCAGTACCTGGGGCACAGGACAGCACTGGGGGATGTAAACATCTCACCAGTCCAAGAAATGTAGATCCAGGAAAATTGGTATTAGGGGGAATAAAGCAAACAAAACCCCAAGTATTTCACAGATGCGAGACATTTCCAGCAGCAGAATCTCAGTGTAACGTGGGGGGACAGACTAGTGAAACAAAGCAAGTGCTAAAGCACATTAAAACTTCTAAAAATAGATCCCAAATACACCCTATAATAAAAAGAAAAAGCCTTCACCACCACCACCACCATAGCCCTCCATGTGGAGGATTTAGGACACTGTCATGCCAACTCCTTCTGCAGACTGAAGCTGAATTTATTTTTTTTAATTCCTGTTTTTTTGGGGGGGACTTTGGTTTGTTGTTTTTTAATTTCATCAACTTGTTTGGTGTGGCTTCTCTCCAGGAGGGCACGTGAATGGTTTATTAGCAAGAAACGCTGCCTATGATTTCACTGGTGGCTTAGGAAGCAGTGATACCAGAAAGAAAGAGGACACAAGGTCTTGTGAGAGAAGATGGTCATGGGTGCACAAGAGATGAGCAAGAAGCACTCCCCCGATAGCTCAACATGGTCCTCAAGGGGCTTTCCCTCTCCACCACCCATGTCCCCATGCAGGACAAAGCCCACCAGCCACAAGGAGCAGTCAGATCTGGTCACTTCAGTGTTACCTGGATGAGCAACTCATGAACACCCCCAGCTGTAGGCAGAGGGAGGCAAGGTCAGCAATGCAAGCTGCTCGGGTCGAATTGTCATAGCTGAGGGTGTCAGGAGGTTTACAATGCTGCTGCAATCTGGCTTCAGCCCTAAGACTTAGGGTGGGGACTGCAGAGAACTGGCAGCTGATAACAGAAAGAGAGTGAAATCAGAATATCTATGCTTTGTTTATTCATCATCTTGAAATATTTATAATGGTCCAAGCAGCCCTCCACCCACCTCGCAATGGAGCTTTGAAATGTGTCCAGATCCAAGGCTGGCAGCATCTTGAGTCCATCTCTGGATTAACCCAAACCCCCTCCTCAGTCCATAAAATACCTCACCCAAATGAGACCACAAACTAAGGTTGCCTGGGCTTTGTAATTCCAGCCTAAACCCAAGTTAACACGAGGTGTTGCTTATGTGATGCCTAGTGACCCAAGAACTGGCTCCCTGGATGGAGCCACTCAAGGCTTGACTCCAGCCAACTCTGCTAAATATAATATACAAATAAGGGCAGGTGACCCTGAATTTAAGAGGGCAGTCTATATTACAGTACCTTCCTAAATGGATGTCAGTTCTCCCACTGACATTTTTGTCAGCTATTTTCTGTAAAAAGAACATACACAGTGTCCCTATTAAAATCACACATGTCCATAGTGCTCCTAGAGTTTGCATCTGCAGTTCTCTTTGTTCTCTCTGAGGAGATGGCTGCCAGTAAGGAAGATTACATGTTGCCTTGACTTTTCCCAGATTACGTTGCTTGGATGCAGCATTATGGTTCAGCCACTTGTACACATGGAGAGGGCAGCTGGAACCTTTCAGATACAGATGTGAACCTCCCCAGAGTTAATTATCCACATTGCTGTTTGCATCTTCACTTTGTGTTCCCCAGCTTCCTCGTGTGAAATCCTACATACACTAGCTAAAATCCCCCTGGTGTGCCAGCACCTGAAAACTCACGGCTGCAGCCCCTGCCTCCATCCATGCATTCTGGGCGGGATCAGGGAGACTGTGAACCAGGACACATACGTGGAAACATCCTCTACCAGAAGAGCAGCTAATTAGCAGCTCAGGGAGACTAAGAAGGGCTCTTCTCAACCCCTTTAACTGCATCCCTCACTCTGCTGTCTCCATGCATCCCCTCCCTTTGTGCACCCCAAGCTCCTAACCCTGCAGCCAGTTGTCTTCTGCTGGAACTGCAAGGCAGCTCTCAAATGGAATTTGAAGGATGACACTTCTAGCTCAGGTCCCTCCCACATCCTACACTCGCAGAGCTGTGAGGTGTTTGTGATGATCTGTTTCAGACTTCTTGAACATCAGGCACTGTGGCCTCATGGCCTGACAACTGACTGATAAATCCTCTTTTGTGGGCTGAGAACGACTGACCTCCTCCTCCTGGGTTCCCATTACAGGGTAGCCCGGTGTGCTGTCTCCTGGCCAAGTGCCACGGGCAAGACAGCGTGTCAAGGCAGCTCACAGAATGATGTACGAATTCAAAAGGGCAGGCAGCAGCTTTGCAAATCATTCAGCATGACTGTGCACACACCAGACTCACACAGCTCTTTATCTCCTAAGGATTCTCTCCCATCTGAGCTGGGATGAGCTTTGCTTTAAATGGGTTTCCCTGGCTATGTCTGATCTCTAGGAACCTTTTAAAATGAATTATCTGCTGGGATCAATTTCCAAGCAAAATCTATCACACTCGGGGCACAGGTTTCCAACTTCACAAGCCATTAGTTAAGCTGGGAGAACAACTACTGTGAGTTGTCCTAAGCTCTGAAGTTATAGATGATCTTGTCAGTGCATCAGAGGCCAGTGAAGCCCCCACGGCTGGAATGGCTAATGGGGGCTGATAGGAAGAAAAAGCCAGACCCTCAAGATGTGGGAAAGTCATTCCCACTACCTGCAAAACTTCCAGGATTCCCTCTGTTCTGATGAGGGTTTTCATCTTCTATTTACTGCAAAGGTAGAGTTCCTCAGTACAAGCTGTAAAACATTCAGTAGCTGGTAGAGCTGCCTTACCTGATTCAGATCCATATCACACTTTGCCCATGATTGTGCATTAAAATAACCTGAGCTTTCAGAAAGCCTGGTAAAAAATTCTTAAAGCAATAGAAAAGAAAAACGTTGAGAAGATACACAAGATTAAAGCTGCTGAAACATCCTGACTGAAAAACTGGGGGGCAGAGAGGGGAGAGTGGAATGAATAGAAACAACACAGCAAAAACTGATCTTGAAAAATATTCAGTCCAACTTTTGCTTAGAAGAGGTGACTTAAGTTAAAGACTTGAACTTCTTCAGCTTGGACAAGCGTATGTTTCGGTTTATGTCTAGCCATTATCTACTTTTAATAGAAAATAGTTTGCCTGAATCCCTCTGAAGGCCCCCAAAAGACAGTGCAAATGGCAGAGTATTAGGAATTGAACAGGGACACAGCATGTTGGGTGGCTTTGTCACAAGTCTGTTTTCTTGCATGGATTTCCATCTGGTTCATCCCGTGTTGCCTGTGTGCGAGCTGGAAGGAGTTTGCTGGGACCATGGCCCAGGACCTGTCACAAGTAAAAAGAGGAGGTGGAAAGGTGCTGGGGCACTGCTCGGCAACCATGGGTATTTTGTCAGCTGGTCGAAGGAGGGGGCAGAAACTGGGAGATTTCTCTCAACCTGTGGTGTCGTTGCCACAGCCTACACTGGGTTTGGGTGTAGAAGGTCAGGTTTTTATTAGAGATGAGTAAAATCCAGGACCTGCCAAAACAACACATTCATCCAAAGCTGCTGAGCTCGCTGCTGCTTTCGAGCAAAGCTGGCATGCTGTCAGATACCAAAGAAGAAGTGCATAGGTTGGAGTGAAACATGAAATGCAATGGCGTGGGCCTAAGCAAGGCAAATTCTGCAGTCTCAGGTCACCTGTGCTCTGTATGTGGCTGGATCACCTGGCACTCAACATGAGCACCTAGACACTTAACTCTCCTTTTGCCTTCTGACTCCAGGTAGCAGCGAGTCTGTTTAAATCCAGGTTTAATCTTTATCCATTTTAAGTGTTAGATATATTCACTAGAAAGGTCACAGCAAGGCACATACCTGAACTATCTGGAACCTCATTCAGCTGTAGATCAATTAATAAATACACCGAGTCCAGCTATTTCAGTTGTCAGAGCACCAAACTCAGTATCATAGGCATTTATTTGCACTGTCAGCGTTGACTACTAAAAGGAATGGTAGAAATACAGTCCAATACATTTCCTTGCTTACAAAAGTCTTGTTTCCAAAACAAATTGGGTTTTCCAGCAAATGAGAGCAAGTAACTTCACAGAAATAAATAATCACAGTCACAACAGCAAGATGCCAGCAGTGGAAGGGAACCAGCAGCAAAAGGGGTGCTTTAAATCCCAATATATATTTTTATGTTGGCTGTTTCCATGCAGAGACACATCCCCTGTTTGCTGTAGTGTTTGTCAACACTGCTCTAAACCAAGACACTGCTTCCTCTGAGTGACCTGGGAAGTGAGATAAGGGTGTTCTTTAGGACTGAAAGCCAGAGCAGTCTCACAAGGGGGAGCAGACAACCTCAGGGGCTTGAGGAGATAGATTGAAGATGTGTAAAAGGGTATTGTCCACAGAGAGAAAAAAACCTGCACTCATTGGTAAAAGCCCAAGTATACCTGATGAGCAGGGGCACCTTTCTCCAACATCAAAGGCAGTGGCACAGCATCTAATTCAAATGGCTGAAAATCTAAATAAGCTGTCAGCCTGCTAAAAAAGATTTTTAAAATTCAAAATAAATCAGACTAACAATTTACAGATGTTTGGAAAGAAAAAGTTACTGACTTTCAAAGCCTGAGCCCTCCCTACCTTTGGTATTCCACTTGCATTTTAATGGCTGCAGTGGCTTTGTGCCACTGCCTGCTCACTCCTTGGTCATAGCACAAATCTCATGGGTCTGTAGGTCTTGCACTCACCCTTGACTTCAAAATCACATCACTTCTACTATCCTCAGAGTTAAGCAGTGCAGGTAGGGAGAGAAAATATCAAGCCAGAAAATACAACATACATGTGATGTGTATGCAAATATATGTCATACAGAAAGACAAAATTAAGAATCCTATTTGGAAAATAGCATTTTGGTGAAATAGTGGAAATCTTTAGTAAATAAGCAGATCTCTTGAGATTTATCTAGCACTTCCTACCAGCACTTGTACAAAGCCAAACTGTATTGCCAAGCAAGAAAAGGAGCCTCAAACAGTGAATTAAGTCTTTAAAGTTCCAATCTCCAGCCAGTGTTTCCAGCTCAGAGAAGCTGCCTGGCTGGGAGGCAGAGCAGCCCAAATGATTGTTCCCCTGGCTCTGCCTCCTCTCCCTCGCTCAGGTGAGGAATGGCTGGGCTCCATCTGCTGCACCTCCTGCTGCCCAGTTCACCCAGCCCTTGCTACTCAGCTGGGGCTTCCTCACTTTGCTCCTCCATCATGGGAGTTGATGGTCATTTTTTCTCAGTATTGGACTGTATTTCTTACAAGTGTTACAAATTTGGCTCCCTGATCCATCCAGCTTCCTCACTGAAACTGGAAAACTACATTTCGTTCTTTTCAGTTGGTCATTTTCCATGTTCAAGTTTCTGTTGGCAATGGCACACAAGAAAAGAAGGCTGGACAAATCTTTACTACTTTTTGCCAGTCAATTCTACTTCTGAACATGGCAGGGATGAAACTCTTTGCGTTAATTATGTACATGTAATGTATTTTCTAAAGGGGATGAGAATGAAGCTGAGAACATGTCAAGTGTTTCCCCAAGCACTTTGCCTCTCCAATTAAGCAAAATGTGCATTATCATCTTCACACTGGCGTTGTTCACCCTAAAAAATGAGCTTTGAAGCCCGAATCATTCCTAAATCACATTGAGAATGACCCTGGACAAATTTACATCAGTGGCAAACCTGCAGAGAAAGCTTTTTCAAACCAATCTGTTAGGCATTTGTGCCACCTAGTGACCAGTGAAGTTTGTGTTCTCGTGAGAGGGAAGGCAGATCTTTGCCTCCCCAAAATCAGCTCTCAGAAGTGCTCTGGTGTCTGGCTGTGCTTCTGCTCTCCCCTGTCACTGATGGGCTGACAGTTCAACCCCTAGGAGGGCTGCAAAATAACATTACCTAGTCATGCAGAGCCATCAAAACCCTTGTCACTGTGAAAAGCAAATAACTGTGTCTCACTCACATCCTCACAACCCATAGCTCACATGTTAACAAGTGAGCCACTAGAGTAACAAGCAGCTGGGTCAATCTGTGTCCGGGTATGATGAGAGCAGTGAAGTTCCAAATGCAGCCCCAGTGATGGCAGTGAGTGCCCAGGAGCACACAGGGTGCACAGGCATGTCTGCAGGGGCTCCTTGTCTCTGCTGCCACGCTGCTGGTGGACCCCAAAGACAGGGGATGAGTTGGGGTTAAGTGGTGTGATTTAAAATGGGGACTTGGCTTCCAGATTCCAGGACAAAATCCCTACCCAAGAGTGTTCCAGTATTTTGCTTTGAGCGGATTTATACATTAAATGACAAAATGCTGGGTAAGGTGTTGGTTTTATTTACCACTATCTCAGCAACTCTTCAGCAGCAGCTTTCTCCAGAGTAATAACGTCAGCTGCAGGACAAACAGGTATATTTACTAGAAAACAGTGACATCTAGTGCACAACGGATGTCAGACCTAGGAGGATGAAGGCTGTCCCTGTGATTTAAAAGGTGCTGGATGCCCCGCAGGGAGACACAGCCTGTCCAACACGGAGAAAACGCAAAGTCTGCCTTGCAGCTCTGATAAAAGCTGTATTGTTTGGGCTCTAAATGTACATCAGTATCTTCAGACACAAGTCCCAGCTGTGGTTTCAGCAACACAGCATTATTCTCGTCAGGAGGATTGCTGTGCTAAGCATGCACAGACTGTGGCACTGACAATCCCATAGGCAGATGTGCTCTGAGGCTGCAGTGCTGCAGCTTTCCCACCCCAGCAGAAGGGCCCTGGCAGCTCTGCAGGGCCAGCCTGGACAGCTCAGCCCGATGGAAGGGTTCTGGGGCTGTTTCAGCTAGAGCAGCAATGTCCTGTCAGGTATCCTGGAGTCAGGCCAGGTCCATAATCACATTCTTCCTGTCTACATTTCCCTTTTGCTTTCAGCTGGATAAACTAATTCCTCATGCTGCAGCCCAAAGTGTGTTGTGCTGCTCTGCATGCTAAAAAGCTGCCATATTCCACCCCAAACTTGGCTGTATTTAGAGGATGGATTAACTGTTCTTTATGTATGCAGTTTGGAACTGGAGCACACAAGCCATCGGGCGTTTTAGAATCATTGTTATTTAAAATAGCTGTTTACCACTGGTATTTTCATCTTGCTTCAATTCCTGAGTGAAGTATACAAAAATAAACCGCTGTGGAGAGCAGGTTAATAGCCACCATGAGCCAAAAAATCAGTGTTTGGTTAGAGACCGATTGCTGCAGTGCTTTTCTGGAGGGGGCTGGGAAGGAAATGGCCTCTTCAGAATTAAGGAAAAAAATAATCCACTTACATCATAGAAAGCTGGAATCACATCAAAGGCTGTGAAAGCTCAGAAATTGGCAGCTTGAAATCTGCTAAGAATTGAAATGAATTTATACCTTCTTTAATAGAGCTGGAACAATGATTCAAACAACTTAATCCCTTAGCAATTTCACAACCTTTTGTTACTCTTCAGAAATCCCTCTCTCGTCCTGCTGTCTCAAACCACCCATTTCAAGCTTTCACATATTTAGGACCAGATTCTGCTCACCCAGGTGTTTGAGCCCATGGAGTTCCCCAGGGCTGCGGATGTGCTCAGAGGAGCAGGGCTTGGCCTCTGGCCCTGACACAGAGGGCACTGGCAGGAGGCAGCACAGCCCGAGGACAGCACTGAACTGCTCTCTGCACAGCCATGACCTTTCAACTGAAAAGCACCTTCAGGATGGTGAAATAGAGCAAAACCTTCCCAAGCTCTCAAGGCTGAGGCACTTCTATCTCAAAGGGGGCTTAATGTTCAGTGAGGCATGGGCAGGACCTGGCTCTCCCAGGTGCTCACCATTTAGAGGTGCTGGTGTCAAGGCTGTTCTGTCCAGTCTGTTTGGTATGGATAACATCCTCTTTTTGTTATTATTTATTTCCATTTCCAAGCCTGCCTAGAAACAGACGTACCATCCAACAGGTGATTCCCACTGGTCAGCTACCCTGGACCTGAGCACAGTGGAAGGGAAAGCTTACAGGGCTCAGTGTCCCAAGGCTGTGAAGGCTCTTCTGAACCCACACACACCTGTCCCTGTATAAGCTGAACACCAACAGCCTCCTCATCCCTTGGAAAGTCTCCTTTATGCTCATAGGCACAAATACCAACACCACCCCCTGGAGCTGACTCCCAAGAGCAGACCATCTGCATGGGTGACAAACTGAGGCAGCTCTCAGCAGACGAGGGGGATACTCTGACAGACCTGGGAATACTTCTCGTGGGAAATATGAAATAGGAGCAAGAAAAGCCACAGGTGGTCTCTTCTGCCAGGGAAGTCATCCCTCCTCGCTATAAACACTCCTGACAAAACTTCTATGGGGCCACGAGGAATTCCTGCTTGCATTCCCATGAAACAGAGATCCAACAGGCCCTTTGCCCCTGCACATGCCCCTTTGCTGGCCACTCAAATGTTATCTGGGATTGACCCTGTCACACAGCTGGAAGGAGGGGAGGAGCAGGGATGCCCTAGCAAGCTGAGCAGCAAACATTTATTGCTCAAGAAAATGGTGGTGGAGTAAATATTGTTGGGTTGCCAAGGAAATGGTAAAAAACTTGACACCTTCCATAAATGTATACACATCCTTGGACAAAGCTGTCTCTATGGCTTTGGGACAGAATGCGAGACGTGCTGAGCCTCAAAATAGGCTTGAAAAAGTACAGTGTGATACTGGAAAATCCAGGCTACCCACTAGGCTGACACACATGCACTTACATATGTATTCATACGTGGGCAAAGCCAGCAACCTGGATAGAATATTTAAGCTCTGGGGAGTTTCTGGGCATACTTATCATTTTAAAATACATTTTTATATAGCAAAGTCACGTCAAATATCAGCTACTGAAAAATAAGCGAGGAAGATACAAATTGTTCCAAGCTCAAAGGCATGGAAATGTTTAATTTGCTCAAAACAAACCACCATAGGAAATTTCTCACGGCTGTAACAACTCTGTCCTTTTGTTTCATTTTGTTTCATTTCCTCTCAAGTTAGTGAAATATTTATATAAACACACACACACACACACACATATTTACTACACTTCTGACTTTTCCAAACCCCAACAGAAGAATCTCCTACAATGAACTTTTCCAGAGAAGCTTTCCATAGTTCTCGCACTCCATTAACAAATTTATTCTCTTTTTTTACCCCTTTTTTAATTTGCATCATAGAATGCCATGTTCAGTGTTCAGATTTTATTCCTTATTGCTCGAGTCAAAGCTATACACTTCTTCACCTACAACAGGGACAAGGACTGGTAGAATTATTCTTCAGTGCAACAGTATTAAATAAAAATCTCTAGGACATGCCTGACCCGTACTCCATCCAGTCATATTTCCAGGACACTTGTGCTCACAGTTGAATTGGCAAATCCACACCACAATAAACTCTTCTGTGTCTCTTGGAATATGTGTGCTTCACACTAGAGCAGCAGCATGCTACAGACACAGCACAAGCAGTGAACTGGGCAGCTACACGACCTTACCTTACACATAGACTAGCGAGGTCACAAATCAATAGCATCACTTGGGTAACAGCTCATTTTCTCAAAATATTTTTTACATTTGAGGGGCTGGGTTCAGCAGAAAACAGTAGAAACCACTCTTATGAAGATACACAAGATGCAGCCCTAGCTTTTCCCTGCAGACAGTAGCTGGAACTCTGTGGGAAACACTGCACATTGCAGCCAACCCCATTCCAATACAGAATAACATCTCAGTCATTTGAGATTTCTCTGAAGAGTGGACAATTCCAGTATCTTGTTTAAAAATAATTTATCTGTGAGAGGTGAAGCAATCAACCTTTTTCTCCTCTCTCCTCCCATTTCATAGGATCAGAGGGTACTGGGTAGGAAGGGACCCCCAAAGGGCACCCAGACCAACCCCCCTACACTCAGCAGGGACATCCCTAAGTGGCTCAGGCTGCTCAGAGCCTCCTCAAGCCTCGACTTGAAAGACTGTAGAGTTTTACCAAAGCCACATAACACTATGCCCCGAATTACACCTGCTTCCAGCTCAAGAACTAACATACTCCAAAATATCCTCTGGCCTCTGAATTTACAGCCCGTGCCCATTCCCCACACTGCTGCAGCCCCAGCAAACACTCCCAGCCTTCCCACACAAATCACAGCTTCCACAAGCTAGTTATGCTAATTTCCCAATTAATTCTGTATTCTGCTCTCCACCATTCTCACTCCAGCTCACATGAAAAGCAGGCACCCAGTTTTACAGCGAGATGGCTGAATGTTCAGTGACCTAAGTAGCTCAATTCACTGATGATTAAATCACAGTGGGGTTTCCAACGTGAACTGCATGCAGTTTCCCCCACACAAGCTAAATGGGAAGCTGAGCTTTCGTTTAGAACTAGTGAAAAACCTGCAAGTGTTCGATTTCCTTCAAGGGAAATAGATGTTTCCAACAGACTCTGAAAACGCTTTGTTAAAAATCCTATTAGTCATGCCTTACTCAGCTAAAACTTACCCCAAACCGAGTCTGTTCTGAGTATTTCAGCTGCCTCCATGGCTGCTGTTCCAGACTGCCCTGTCTAGAGCCTGTGCTCCCAACGTCCCAGTTATTTGAGTGCTGTAAAGCCTTCAAAGCCTGGATTGTCACCTGTGTTTGGAACAGCACTAGGGCTTTTCATCCCCAACCTTGTAAACAAGGACTCATGTGCAGTGAGAGTGATTGCCAGGAGATTCAACAGAAAATAACATGGAACTAAACTGATTTTTTTACTTAAACCCAAGACTTTAGCCATACTTCAAAATCCCCACAGCAGGTCCACTTCACTACATCCCTGGGAGAATTTGATTTTTACATTGCTGACATGATTTTAGAAGGTGGGGCTCAGTTTTGTGACTGTCCATTACAAGGTCACATAGATTTTATCCTTGCAGTTAATCTGGGAGTACAATAATTGAAATAAAACCAAAACAAAACACAGGCCAAAAAGAAAAAACAACAACCCACAACACACTCTCAGCATTGGGGAACCCCTGTGTGTGATGTATTTTGAGGATGGCCTGGGCATTCTTTGGGATGCTGGAGTCACCTGCTTGCCCAGGAGAGCATTTGAGGCATGTAACAGCACTCTCCTGAATCCCAAGGTCTGCCAGCTCCAATCACTTAGACTTAATTTAATCTACATTAATTGCACAAGTTGGTTTCACTTGCTGTGCTCTGCACACAACTCCAATGTTGAAAGAGCAGAGACTGAGCAGCATTAACCCATATACCCCATTCCTCAGTGCAAACATGCAATTACAACAGCATATTAATGTTGATTGCTTTGGGCTCCATAGTACAGTAGGGCAATTAATACTTGCAAAATACAACTCTACAGGTCTATAAGAATAGCTTGTTTAGAAGTATTAAGACATGCAGGCAATGAACTGTAAACTTCAGTGATATTCCCTTTACTGCCCACAATAAGGTGTTAGGCTTTAATTTCCCTGAATTCAAGTTTCAAATACCAATTTCTGAAAATGATGCTGAGGAACAAAGAGCCACCCCCAGCCAGCCTCAACAGATGGGTTCAATTCAAGAACCTGAACCAGTTCCTCTTAGTCAGGATGAAAAGGTTGTTACTAAATGTGCACATTTATTAATAGAAAAACCACATACAGACAAAACTGTAAGATATCCTCAAACAGCACAGGAACCTCTAGAAACCCCGGAGCCTGCTGAGCCTGCAAGCTGTGTTCTGCTCGGAGGAATCTCTGCAAGATGCCCCATCAGGGGTGGGGAGGTCAGCTGTGGTACTGCCCCACTGCTCGGCTCACACTGCTGTGCTCTCCACAACATGGAGTATCCTTTGATAGCATTTCTGAGGGGCTGGAGTCAGCACAATCTCCAGAAAAACACTTCCCATGAAGTACAGGCAAAATAGTCACAAAAAGCCCTTTGTTTCCATTGCACCTTGGGGAAATCCACAAGCTAGAAGGGGAAAATTCCATTTTTTTTCTACAACAGTGAGGAAGGCCAGCAGCAGCACTCACTGGAACTGCCCTATGAAGTCAAAGCCTGATGGACTGTTTTAATAGCTCTTTGCAGAACGAGTTTTCCCACAGTTTTCCACATTTCCCACATTGACTCTGTATGAATACCCAGAAAGAACCAATTCCATACATTTAAGCGGTTTCATACGATTGTCAAGCAAGCCCCGAACATGGCAAATCCCCTTGGTTCGGCCATGATTTAAATCCCAGCTAGAATGCCACAAAATAGCGACTTCGCGTGTAACGTCAGGGAAACTTACACAGTTGTCAAAGCCTCAGCTCCGCTCCGCGGCATTTAACACGCAGTGCCCAGCAGTGAAATTCCCCATTGGCTGACCAGGCTCACATCAGTTTCACCGCGACTTAAAACCACATTTCTCTCCCTCTCTGAATGGGCTTTCTAATTGCGGGGAGCACAAGACTGCAGCAACACCAGCTCAGCCTCAGGCTGCTCTCAAACCCTTTCTCCCCCAACCCACCACAGTCTGTTCTCTCGCTGCCCCAAACACCCCAGTCCTTTCCCACCTGGCACCCCATGATTCTAGTGCTCGGTTTGGGAACAGAAAAGAACATTTGACTCCAGATTGGACAGATTCATCTCACCCTTCAATGGCAGGGCACAAGGATGAATGTATTTGTGCATCAAACAAGCCAAAATATAGGGCCAAGGATGGATCCCCTCTTCCAAAGCTCCGCGAAAACAGCACAGACCAGCACGATGCACAAGAGAGAGAGTCACCGGCCAGCACGATGCACAAGAGAGCCACCAGCACAATGCACAAGAGCCAGCAGCCAGCACGATGCACAAGAGAGTCACCAGCGCGTTGCACAAGAGCCCAGGGCTGCCTGGCCGCACAAAATGGCCGCTGCTCACGAGCACCTCCCTTCGCGCCCTGTTTCTTACAGCTCCCCAAAAGCACGAAAACGGCCACGGTGGAAACTAAAAACACTTGAAACTCTTACCTTGAGAGGATCTGCTGGCGATGTGGCTGCACGGCCAGACAAGAGCAGCTTCCAGTCAGGCTGGAGCACAGCGAGGCCGGGGCAGGAGCCCGGGGGCTCAGGCACAGGAAAGGGTGAAAAGAGATAGAGCACAAACCTCTAAGGTTTGTCACACCAGCAGCCACAAGAAAATGCTAATTACAAGTTATTTCTTCAGGGTAGCTAGAGAGCTCAACCCTCCATGATCTCGACGCTTAACAAACTGCAGCAAAACAACAACAACCCCCCAGCCCTGCTCTTTTATGCTCTGCTCCTAACGAGATGTGCTAACGATGGCTGACGAGGGTAATTAAAGACACATGATGCTGCTGGCCCAAGAACAGGTGTAGCTTGTGCTCTTATTAGAGCACCGAGGCCCACCTGGCTTCTTTTATTGTGAGTTGTTTAAATATCTGGAAAAAGACCGAAAAAATGGAGAAGTCGATTCAATAAAACTTTTATTTCTCATGCTTAAGGAAGAAATCACAAAATATTTTATTTTTTACCTGAACATTCACAAGGTACACCATAAATGTTAAAATCTTTTTCTCTCCCAAGGAGATGATACTTACAGTAATACATAAAACAATCTCATTCTTTTCATGAAAAAATCTAAGTAGACGATGCTTTTAAAAGCTTTGCAAAAGCCACTGAATGAACATTTCGGTGATGTTTCTTGCTTTTCATAACAATCACCTTAAAATCTTTTTTTCAATGATAAAGGTTAAGAAAATGTGGCTATCCCTTTTTTTTTGTTTTCATTTTTTTCCCCTCAATACTGGGCCATTTTTTCATTCATTCCTTCACTGGGCTCCCTGCACTGCCACAGTTTTTCCAGTACCCAGCAGAGGGCTCGTTTCCACAGGGCTACAGCTGCACGGCAGACAATTCTGTGGCTAAAGCCTGCAAATCCCTGTCAATCCATGCCATTCCCAACACCCATAAACCTTCGTGCTGCTGTGGAGAATTAATGATTCAGCAACAGCTCACTTACCTGATGCACATTTATTGCCTGATTTACAGGAGTGAATTATTCAGCTCAGTTCTTCAAGCGATTTTACATCTGCAATTAAAATTAACCTCAGAATAAGGGATCCATACAGCCCAGGAACAGAGCACAGTTAAATGAGAAGATTTTAAAAAGAGGAAAAAGTGAGATGTAAATATATTTGTCTAAAGCCCACTGAAATAAATGGAAGGCTTTTCTGACAAAATGGGATTAAGACTGAGGGAGCAGTGAAAATTCACTGAACAGGCAGTTAGTTGTTCTTGTAAAAGACTCAATGTCCTTCAGGAAGCATCAAACACAAAAGTTATTCTCACTGCCTGAGCATCCATCCCACAAAGGCAAGGAGCTCTTCTGGAGGTTAAACAGCACACGAGAATGCTGTTTGCTTCTCAGCCACACTCAGCTGCCAAGAGTCAGACCTGAATCTCTCCAGTTCCAAACTGGCTGCTGCTCCCATTGCAAGGGGACAGCCAAGCAGCGGGCAGCCCTGCACCCCTGCAGCATGCACCCAGCCACCCATGGGGCAGTGGCCCTGCCTTTCTCTTTGCCTCCATTTGTTCTCTCGTGTAAGGTCAAGGTCTTTGTTCCCCAAGAACCACAATATACCCCAGCATACAACACTCCAAACTGCTGGCAGAGAAGTCTGAATCATCTCCAAGCAAAAAACCAACATTTTCAAAAAACAGGTCAATGAAAAGGACAAAATAAAACAGCCAGTTGAAAACTCATCCCGAAGGATGGGGTTTCTCTGCGAGGTGTGAAATGCCAGGCACTCAAAAACATCTCCTAGTGACTTTGCTACTGTTTCTGAGCTGTGCTCAGAAGCTCTGGCAAAAAGCAGTTGTAAAATGAGATGAATAGATGAGTGATCAAAAAACAGTTGTAAAATGAGATGAATAGATGAGTGATCAAAAAACAGTTGTAAAATGAGATGAATAGATGAGCGATGAGGCCTTGAGCAACCCACTTCTCTCCGTCCATGCAGCGAGAGGCTGATGTCATTCAGGGCACTAGGGAATGACACAAGAGAATCAGGAATGGGCTGAGTCAAGGCTGCCAGTGCCCCAGAGGTGACCTCTGTCCTAGGAAGACAAAAAGCCTGTGGGTGCAGATAGCCCAGAGACTGCTCAGCTCAAGATGAGCACTGAACGGGCCTCGGTTGCAAAAGCAGTAGGTGTGCAAAGGACACACGGGCGTTTACAGCAGCCAGGCAGTAAGAGAGTTCAGCTTATACGATTCCGTTTCACATACAGAGAGCAAGTTCTGAAAGGCTTGTTCTTAGGCACCTCCTATGTGAACTCAAACCATAAAGTGAACCCAGTGGCTACTGGAAAGGCTGATAGCAGAGGGGCAAACTCGTTGTCATCATTCTGCTGTGATAACTGGCACAAATGGGCTCTGGGACCTGCGTCAGCCGAAGCTGAAAACTGCTGTATAGGCAGAGCTTGGGTCGTGATGGTGTCCTGCTCTGTGGTAGAAAGCATCCTGTTCTTCCTCTGTGTTACTGCTTGGTTTTACAAAACACTGTTTGTTTGTTTGTTTTGAGAAAGACTGCAACACTGACTTCTAGCTGCAGATCCTACACTGTATCTCCTGGCTATGGTAAATAAATAATCCAACCCTTCTCAGCATTTCTCTAGTCAAGTAAGGAATGATTTTCACTTGAAAGTGGCCTTGATATTGCATTAGAGAAATTTAATGTAGGGCAGTATCCTGCAGTGGCAGAAAGAGGAGCTAAAAACTGCTCTCCCAGCCTCCACGGAAGGCTCGGCAATGTTGGCTCATCCAACCAGGAGCCACACACAATGTGTCAAGGACGCCCCACACCTTGGAGGGAAAAGAGTTCATGCCTTATGGCTGGCCAGCAATACTTCAGCTACAACCAAGGAAATACAGAACCACAGAATTGCCTAGATTGAGAAGACCTTTAATATCATTGCGTCCAAAAATACCCGATACTTCCATTATAGAGGAGAAAGTACAATGGAAAAATTATTTCCTGGCATAGTTACGAGAGTTATTGGGTTCAAACTGTTTTAATTGCCCTACATGATGTTCTCATTACTTGCCATATCTCTCACTTTTATTGAAAGTGCCCCAAATGCCAAAAATCCACGCGGGCACCTGTGTCACCAGCACTGCCACCTTCATGCCAGCTTTGGCAGCACTCGATGGTGATAACAGCTAATCTAGTATTTTCTACTTTACAGAACACAGAAGAAAACTAATAAATCATAATAAGGAAAACAACAACTGTAAATAAAATATCTACATCTATCAACAAGGATTGTTAGTGTGCAGCAATTGAATTTAAAATAGCCTTCCTAGAACTGTTTATGTCGTACAAACTTTCAAGACGTCATGCAGAAATCTATCATGAAAATGCTTTTAACTCCAAACCTCATCAGAATTCAGTGGTAAATGGACAGCTATTGCTAAAACCCCTGCCTTCTAAGGCAAAGAGAAAATGTATTCCCTCGGGCCATCTCTTTGAGACAAAGATCTGACATAATTGCAGCATTGCCTTCCTTTCAATAAGAAATGTTTTACCACCACATGTTTGCAGTATTACCCACTAATAATCAAAGCGGCCTATTAAATATTTTATTAAGTAATCTTGTATGCTTCTGCCTGCTTTATGAATATGTGGTATTGTTCATAATAGTGCAGATGAATTCCCTAAAGGATATTCTTTCTGCTGGAGATAGTTCACCAAATAGGGTTTTGAATCATATTTGTGGAAAGAGAAGTTAAAAAACCACCAGTGTGTGCAAAGATCTTCCTTTACACACTTCTTCAAGCCTTGCTGCACACTCCGCCTGAAGGCTGGCTGTTAGCTCTCTAGTTTATTCATTATTCCAGGAGGAATACTTGTGTGAGGAATACTATGAGATGAATGTGCCAGTCAGCTGGCAGTCACTCAGCACAGCTCATCTCCTCCCCTGTGGTGTTTCACTTGCTTTGATCCAAAACCATCTGCAAACATTTGTGTTGGTTACTTTGGGATGGTTTGTACTGAGTACACACGAGGGCTGCTGTTCTGGGAGGGAGTCTTAGCACACATTAACCTGCCCATGCTTGGAACAAATCTGTCTTCTTCCTCAGATACTGACCTGAGCTGGACAATGGGTGAGGAGTCAGCAGGAGGTCCCTCCCACATCCAAAACCCACTTAGCTGGCTCCTGATCCCCAGGACAGTAAGGTCCCTGTAAATGAACTTAGATTTTCAACAGACTTTGAATTCAACTGTCAGCAAAAGCCTGATGTTGCCTTTCAGAGGGGTCTGACCTGTAGCTACAGTACTGCAGATGGAGGCAACAATTAGCATCTTTAATAGAAGGATGAAAATGAAGAGGAAGCCATTCACACCGCTGCTTTCCAGGGTATCTATTTCTTCCCAAAGAGGAGAGCTCCAGGGCTTAGGAAGACAGGGATTGGTAGCAAAATGGAGCTTCCCTGGCAGAGTGATTTATCTCTCCTTTGACCCTCGGGCTTTTTCTATGAATCATTATTACTAATTATTAGTAACTCAAGGACCAAACCCCTATTGATACCAAAGGTACACGAGTCATCATAAACTTTAACTTTGACCATGATCCAGCTCCTAGGAAACTCACTGGGATTTTTAATATATTATACTTCAGAATAGACTTCTCACTGAGACTTCAAGATACCATGGCACAGAATCTCCCCTGGTTTATTCCAGCATGAATCAGGATTAATTCCATTTGTGGCATCAGTATGAAGTCAGGACTATGTAGGACTGAAGTACTTCTTGAAAAACATTAATCAAATTATATTGACAATGAAAATCTGCAGAAGGGTGTCATCCCTTGACTGCCACAAGCTTGGGACCAGGGACCAAATAACTTCCTTTTAGAATCCAAAGGTGAAGCATGAAGCTTGACATAAGATACCAGGACTGGAAGCCAGACTCAGCACTCCTGACAGAGCTGAGGAATGGACTCATTAACTTTGTTTATTAAGCCTAAGCTATTTATAGAAGAACTAAAATCAATGAGTTCACTGATTAAAATATATCTATATGCATAAATCCTTATGTACTAACCCATAACTGGACTCAACATCAATAAATCTGAAGTTAAGACAAAGCAACCCAGAAAAAATAAAGTTATGCATGTTCCTGATACCCTTTTCACCAAAGCTAGACTGGCTACTCACGCCAAACACCACTGAAAGCAAAACTTACCTCAAGAAAATCCCCAATTGATGAGGAAGCTTGAGACCTTGTGTTTTAAACTCTGCAGGCTCAGAAGTGCCACTCACTTTATGTTCCTAGTAATCTGGCCATTCTCAGGTGCTCTCCTAATAAAGGATCAATTAGTAATATCAAGAGTAACAAGCTTTAGGACATTTCTATACAGATTAATCTTTTAACATTTACTTCTTAGCCTATAGTCAAACAAGACTTCAGAGGGTTTCTCTACAACGCTCAGCTAGCAAGCAAAAAGCTTTATTAACATCCTCTTATCACTGAAGGGTCAGAGTGGGGGGTGGATTAAAAAAACAAAATCTGAAAGAATAGAAGCATTTGTTCAGCCAATCTAAACAAGCAGCAGTGATAAGAGTCGCAACGGGGGTTCAGGAGGTTCAATCCCACCGCTCTTGCAATACCCATCATCTCAGGGAAGGCAGGATCTCCAGCCTTTCAAATCAGCAGAACTTCATTTTTAATTAATCAGATTAAAAGGCTAAGTGCCAGGAATCTTTGCACAAGATCTGTTAGACTCCTTTCCTTAAAAAGTGTAACGGCAGTCAAATTAGTCAGAAGAGTTTAATCATTCATACAAGAAAAGTTACCTATCTCGAGAGAAATGCCCTTGTAATCACTTCTGCAAATACAATTGTATTCATCTGGTATAGGATAACAGGTTCAAAGTTGTAAACCCTGGAAATCTTTTACCATAAGAAATGTTATTATAAGCATTAACTCATAGTATCTGCTTGTTATCATGACAGCAGCAGTTCTGGGGGGGTCGGGAGGTTTATGCTAAAGCAAATAGTGCTGAGTAAAGAGCACATGGAACGTTCTACTGTAACTGAACCCAAAACACTCTCTTTCCTTCCCCATCCCAACAATCAGCTGGGAAACAGAGACTCATGCAGGCGCATCCTTCTTGGTTTTGTGTTCACCCCAGACTCTCTAAAATGTGTTTGAGAAAAACCAGAAGGATGCTCTGGGTTTTTCTGAGCGCTGCCGTTGGGAGGCAGCAGATGGAGATGGCACAGGCAGAAGGGAACACAGTGAGCACAGATCAGCCTTGTAGCAGCACCATCCAGATGCAGTTGAGGCAGCCTGGGCTCAAGTAGGATGAAAACTCCAGCCTGGGCTCAAGTAAGATGAAGACTAGGCTTAAAAAAGGAGGGGTTTGTTGATGCTGTGGATGGGCAGGATCTCAAAGGTGTTTTTGAACATATCTGTGGTCTTTGCCAAAGGGAGAGCACTAGGCAGATGGAGATTTGTCTTGGGAATCACTGTGTGACCCTGAAGGAGGCTGTGGAAAATGGTCCAGACAAAGTCTTCCTGTATCCCTGAATTTACTTGGTTTCCCACAAAAGCTTCAATGGTTTGCAAATATTTCTTTGCTTAACAATACTGCAGGCTATCTTTGCATTTATCCTCTTCTCTAAATTACTTGTAACTCGTCACCATAGTCTTTCCTTTCCAGCTCTGTAACTGGCCACTCTGAACACCTCCCTTTTCCATTTCTACCAGAACTAAGCTAGAGGGAGCAGAAAAACAGCAAGTGCAAGGTGGGCAACAGCACGCCAGCAAGGGAGAGACTGCCCAGCAAAGGAGGGCAAGGAAGAAGGGAGAGTAAGGAGGCACTGGGTGACAAGGGAGAAAGCATCTGAGAAGAACAAGTGGAAGGAAATAATCAAAAGGGGTCAGAAGGGCTGGAGTATGGAGCACCCAGATAGCCTGAGGGTGGAGCAGGACTCAGCACGCTTGAGGAGGGGTGATAATGCTGCCCAGATTGTGGCTGCTGTGGCCAGACAATAAACACGCTGCAGTAGCAACTGCCACTGAATGAAGCAGCAGGACTTGCTGGCTGTACTCAGCCACCCATGCCCTCTGGTTTTCTCCCTCTGCATGTCAATCTAACTTTTCAAGACCAGTTTTGTTCTCCTCTCTGCCCAGATCAACCACAGCAGAGATAATCAGCGTGAACCCCACAATAAGGAAAGTCCATTTACTGTGCCTCTGCCCTATACACAACCTAGCACTGAGCAGAAAGCTGCCTCCCAGAGCTGGGAACCACATGGCACTGCTCATGAATGGTACAGAAAAGATACCAACTACTCACAAAACCCTGCTGCTTTCCCCCTTTCAAGCAGCCTAGCTTCTGCTGGCACTTGCCTTGGAAACCACCTCCATCCGATGAGAGAGATGTGCTCCATCCCTCTGTCCTGAGGCCACGTGTGCCCAGACTGCTCTTGCTCTGTGTGTGTCCCACACAAAGCACTTTCCCCTTACACGGGGGGCTGCGTGAGGGACACGGGGTCCAGAGAAGGCACAGGCAGGCTGCTGACCTCCTTGGCTAAGTGAACAGCTACTTTGAAAGAGCTCTGTGAGCCAGGCTCCTCTTTGTTCTCCTTGGTCTCCCGTTGCTGTGGCCTCACATGATTACTCTTTGGCCAGGACACAGAGTGCTTTTGAGACAGTATTTGTCTTTCGGGAGGAAATGTAACATCAGTGTTAGTTGGGGGGTTGAAAATAAAACGTAATTAGCAGAAGCCTTTGACTTCTGCCAGAAGTAACATATATATGTATAGGAAGAAGCCTGGCTGTCAGCAGGAGAGGGGGTCATTGCCTTACTGCTCCATGGTCCCCCAGAGACCCTCACTGTAGTCAGAAAAAAACAATTCTATTCCCTCGAGGTGACTGCTGAGTCACTGTGTAACCTCCTCACTGCGCCCACAGGCCCGTTCCCTGCCACATGGAGAAGAGCAGAGCACAGGGCCAAGCTTTCAGCTGGTAAAAACAGCCAGAGCATCCCTCTAGCCAGCTAGCAGTCCAGCCTGGGCAGGCTCTGGGGACAGCCTTTCCATCGGTCCAACTACTAACCCAGAACCATCAGTCTGCTTCCCGCAGGAGCAGTTCCCTGCCTTGCAACCAGGAGGAAGCACAATCCATTTTGTCACCCACAGAGCCTCATGGCCCTTAGCAGAGCTGAACCTTGGGATCTGGGCTTTGCTTTTCTCTTTCTTCTCACTGCAGACACCCAGTGCCAGCATATTCCCATAGAAGACAAGCCAGTGGAGATGGACTTACTGTGACTGAATGTAAGGAGCTGGTCAGTTAAGATCAGATTTTGCATTTCAGGTACTGAACTGCAGAGGTACACCAGAGTTACTGCAAACAAATGAAAAGCTCACTTCTGGAGACAATGGGGATTAAGGGAAATCATTGAAAAGCCTCAACACATTCCAAGTCCCTCCATGTGAAAAGCATCCAGGAGAAGAAGACAGAAGATAGACACACTGATGCAGATTTCTGGATGGCCTCAGAAACTGCTTGACTTGGCCAGTTTAAAAGAAACAGACCACTGAACAAGTGCCACTCTGCAAGATGTCAGGGCATTCGTTGTGATGATTTCCTGATGTATTTTCTGGTTTAAAATTTGAGGGACTGGCTCATCTACAAGATGATTTTTCAGGTGTATATTAGAAAGTCCTGCACCAGGACTGGAAGGAGGCAAACCAAAGCGCAATGCCATACTGAACGTGCCACTTTCCTTGCACCTTTTGTTTCCAGAGCCTTGCAAGCAGCCACAGAGATAGTGTTATCTGCTGACTGCACTGCTGCTCTGAGCAGCCCTTCCCCTCCCAGCTTGTCTGTGCACTGATACAGCACGGCACAGTCATGGAAAAAGAAGAAATCTTCCAAGTCCAGATGCCAAGAAACCACCACCAGCTTCATCTCCTTTTCTATCTGCAGGTGATGGTACCTTGCCAAACAGCACAGAGCCTCGGGCCCCAGGGCCTCACCCATACCAGCAAATTAAAGAGCTACTGGATATGAACCATGACCATCTGAATTAGCAATCTCTTCAGGCAGTACATGGCCTGGGGCAGTTTCTGCCCTTCCCAGCTGTGCCCGGGCACAGTCCAGAGCAGAGGATCTAATCTGGGTTGGACATCAGCACAGAGCCACCCTCTTGAGAAGCACTGGTGTTTTACTGGCAGAGATGCCAGCTCCTCTGTGCTGGCTGGTCTCTGTGCCCGGGAATATTCGTAGGCACAACTCATGGAAGAGCCAACGCTGCTCATCAGATACAGATGCCTGCTCTCTGCTGACCTAGGCAGGCTCTTCTTCCAGCAGCCAGCCAGTGTCCCTTGAGCAGAGAAGCTCAGACACAAACCTACAGGGCTTTTTTTTTCTCCACCTCTGCGTCAGAGGGCAAGCTTGTGTCCCTGAGAAGAGACAGGCTGCCTCTCCTGCTGAATTCCCTCCACATCTCCCACTCTCAGCTTTGCTGCACCTCGCCCTCGCTGCAAGATCCACTATTTCCAGCTATATTCTACATTTGCCAGGCAATAACTGACTGTCATCACCCACTTGTGAACACTGCTATTTCCACACTTCCCACTACAGCTTCTGGCTGAGAACAGAATCTCCACTGGGTGAGAAAGCTTTTGCCCCCAGCCAGCAGATATTCTGTACCCCTCTGTGAGCATCACACAGCAGCCTCCTAAAATATTATTAGAGAAGGGTGTGGGTTTAAAGCCACACATCTGAAAGCCACACAAGCTGTAATTGCATGTGTTATAACTCGAGTGCCTAAACATTTTGCATACAAGAATAACAAAAGAAACCATACGGATCGTGGAGGGTTTTTTCAGGCTGTTCTGAAAAATGCAGCCTGTTCACGCAGCCCAAACATTCCAGTTCTGTCTTTTTGGAGGGTAGATAAATATCAAACCAGCAGCAGCCCTCTAATGAGGAAAATCCCTTCTGCTCCAGATGAAGACAAAGAATAAGGGCCTCTGCACAGAAGAAAAGTCCTTGAATTTCAAGTGTCTTAGGCCAGTGTGTGCAGCGGGGAACCTGTTCATTAAATGTCATGATTACAGTGCATGCTCCAGATCTGTCAGCCCTTGTTCTCCTTGCCCTTGTTTTTCCACATTTACTGATCAAAGCATGATCTTCTGTCTCAGAAACAATCCCAGCATCACCTGGGCACCACTGCTGGCATCATTTCCATCTACAACAGTAACAGGTTAAGCCCTCAACATTTATTTTCCATTCTTTTTATCTTTTTATCTTGAGCACATTTATTATTTTAATGTTATATGTCAGGAATTGCTTTAAAGATTTTTCCTTTCTGTCTCCCAAACCATTCATGGTCCACTAGCTACAGGCTGAGGAACATCAATCACAGGCAATATACTGGCCAAAACTGATTTGAATTTCTTATAGAGCATTTATCTTCTATGATTTGGACATACCCAAAAGATACTTTTTTTTTTTTTAAGCAAAGCTCAACTACTGCTGTCTCCTTAGTGATCATTATTAACAGAAATGTGTAGGTATTTGGTCTTAAAATGATCTACACTGACACAAGATCCCTTTTGCTACCATACATCACACTCAGAACAGGCTTATTTAAAAATATTTATTTACAGGACATTCAAACTTCATTTTGAAAAAAAAATATAACTGTACATTTAAGTAATTCTTCACTAACAGTTAATAAAACCATAGTGAGATTTACAATCCATTGATTCAGCAATCATGGAGATGACATTTGGCACATTGTTTGAATCACACCATGAACAGAAAAACTGGAGGGAACTGTTAAGCAACACATCTCCATAATGTAACACTCAGATCAGTGACACCCTCCTGTCAAGGTCTCACTGTTCTAATAAAGTATTTCACACAGAAAGTGCTTCACTGTACAGCAGAGTAAGTAGCAGAACCTATAGAAATCTTCACAGCTTTTCAATTATCTTTTTAGAAATGTCCCTTTCATCTGTCTTCCAATTAGTGATCCAAGCTTTCCTCCAAGCTGTTAATGAATGGCTAATGAGCCCTACTGATTTTCTTATTCCTTCCCAGGGTTAGGGACCTAACTTCTTAAAAAAGCTGGTTCAGGCGGAGTGTTTATAAAGAATTTACGTATATATAAATACACACATCTGTATCTCAGGATTACTGCTTAGGCAGCACTTCTACACGGACAGCAGCACATCAAATAGCCCTTGGAGTAGCTCCCATCAGGCCACCCATAGACCTCGTGGTGATTTTCCCTCTGGGGAAACCTCAGGTGCTGGCAAATTCGCTTCACAGGTCAGAACACAAGGGAGTAGGACAGTGAGCACTACCATGGGGCAGGGGGAAAGAACTAAACGAGGACAACACAGAGTTTACAGTGGAAACCTGTATCACAAAACAGCTGAATCTGGATAAATGGAGTGCAAAAAATAAACCAGTGCATCACAGGAGGTATTTCTGAACTGTATTACAGGTAGCCACCGAGAGCAGAAGGGTGGCCAGACCACATTGCTGGCATTGAAGAGACAACATGGCAAACAACATTTACGGATGAAAAATGCACATTTGCACTACGAGTCAAAGGAAGAACTTTGAAGAACACGAGGTAAAGGAAATAAACTGAAAACCTGGTGAAACAAAGGCAATACTCCCCAAAATGGCATCAGTTATTTTTTTCTTTACAAGAGCAAAGGCAAGACCTGCATTAAAGGAGTTACAGGAGACGGAAAAATTATCTAAACAACCCCTATCAGATTGGCAAGTTTGGCACATATGGAAAAGTGGCAGAAAATAATATTCTCTTTAAGAAGAGGCTCATGAGATTAAGGCCAGTAAATGGCTTCTGCATTCAGTGCCACGCTCGTTTACTCCAGATTTCATTCTTACACCAGAGCTACCTGGCAAGGTTAGAAAATATTGTTGTCACACAACGAGGTGATGTGCATGACTAGTTATGGCCCAGAGGGCCACCTAAGCTGGACAACCAGCTGAGAATAACTTAAAGCAGATTTCCTTTGCTGGAGTGATGGGCAGAGAGGAGCAAGAGATCCCAAATGCCATAACCATGCAATCCAAAGGGAGTACTTGAAGAGGACAGAGTGGCCCAATCAACCAGCACTCGTCAGAAATGCAGTGCTGCTGAGAAAAAGCAATTAAGCTAAAGAGGCCAGAAAAGAGATTTTTTGACAGTGCAATACACTACAAAACTGAATTTAGAACAAGTGCCCATAGATAAGGACAAATAGTCTAATTCAAAGTGAGTTAAAGCCTCCTTCAAGAGGATAAAGAGACATGCCAAGAACTGAAATAAAAGAAGCCAATCTAAAATACACTCTGATTGGAATGAAGCTTTCTACAGAAGTAAAGATGGGCCAGCCAGTACAACGTAGCTGTGACACACTTAAATCAGAGGAGAAAAACATGTTGCAGGACTCAAAAGAAGGCAAAGATGCTGGGTCAGAAACTAGCTGAGCACCCTGGAACTCCCTGCTCAGAAAAAGCAAGGTTGATCTCATCAATAACACAGCTCTGGTGGTTTTGCTTGCTTAAGTAGTAAAGCAAATTTACATCTTCTTGTTTTCTAGACCTGAAGATTTATAGAAATATAATATCCCTGGTATTTTCCTATTTATTCACAGGCAATATTACAGTACATTCAGCCAGGCAAAAGAAAGTTTAAGAATGTTACTTCGTTGTATTTTCAGGTTATGACACTTTGCAAAGGTTAAAAAGCAGATAACAGCTTTAACAAACACTGGAAGGACAGAGAAAAAGATTGTCCATTTTGTCAAATGCCCCAAACACACTAGTTTTTCTGAAATTCCAAGGTAAACAATACTGCCATTCCGTCTTTCAACCATATCATAAAATGTATATATATATATATAGATATATAAAAAAATCAAACCTGATTTAAGACACAAATACATCATTATGCAAAAGTTTTAGAGGATATCTGGAAGAAAGTTCTCCCATAGACTGTTGCTATTTTGGGAGTTTTCTATTCCAGTTCTCAAAAAATCTATAAATATATTTGCTGTTTACATCTAAACCTCAACACGAAAATCATCATAGATGAAAATAAGGACAAAAAAAGGCCAGAAGAAAGGGCTGTCTTGCTCTATGCCACAGGCTTTCAAGACAGAGCCATTCTTACAACGTTTCCTGATTTACACTAATTCGTGCAATAACTGCCAAGCAAGATCCTGCTGCTTTCACCTCTGCTGCTGCCAACAGAAACAACAGGCTGGGGGATCAAGCTCTTAATTCCACTAACAATTTATAGAATACAAACCCATGATGGGAAGCTATAAAATAGCTGCTTTCACCCAATCATCTGTTCAAAAGGGGTAACTAGAAATGTGCTATTCAGACTGCAATCACTGCTTCAGTAAATGCCAACTTCCAAGCAGCAAAATTCCCTGCTGTGTGCTTTAATATTCCAAGAACGGTTTGGAAGGGACTTTAAAGATTATCCAGTTCCATCCCCTCCTGCCATGGCCTGGAACATCTTCCACCACAGCAGGTTGGTCAAAGCCTCACCCAGCCTGGCCTTGGACTCATCCGGTGAGGGGCACCCACAGCTTCCCTGGGCAACCTGTTGTAGCATCTGACCACCCCCCCAGTGAGGAGCTTCTTTACATCTCATCTGAACCTCCCCTCCTTCAGTTGCAAAGCCATTCACCCTGTCCTGACAATATTCACTGACAAAGTAATTGTCCTTATCAGTGAGGGGCTGGCTGCTTTCAGACCAGCCTTACCAGGAGGCCCTGCTGGGAAATCAACTTGCACTGTTAGGTAAAGACATGTCCCCATTATAACTGAGTCAAACAGCCTGCCCAGGCCACACAGAAAGGCTGCTTTTGACAGCAAAACATACCTGGCAGCCACTGGAGCTATCTGCATAGCACTCAGTGTGGGTTAGGAAATGGTTCTCCTTTCCCAGAGCCTGGGGAACACACCTGACCTAAATCCAGCTCTGGTGATGGGCTCATCATCTCGTTTTCTTCACAATACCCTTGCATGCCTTTGAAAGAGCAAGCAGCAAAAAGAGAATGGAATGGCTTCACTAAACACACTTTGAAACACACCTTTGGGCAGGGCAGAAAGGAAGGCTTAGGCCTTTAAAACAAGCCAACAAGAAATAACTGAGACTAAACCAGGAAAAATTCCCTGTAATTTTCTTTTTAAAGCTCCCTCTAAGTGGTAATGTTGCATATAAAACTGCAAAGGGACTTTCTTAATGAATACAATATTAAATTATACCTTAATAATAGAACTGCAGAATTTTAACTGCTCGTAATAAGCACAATGTCTTATTTATTCAGCATGAATAATGATGGACACTCAGTGTTAAAGATACTGCAATCATCCTGCACAATGATGAATTAAGACCGTGGCTGTTATAACCTCTGTTATCAGGAGATTAAAAAAAATATAAAAAAGACTGGGTTGTACAATCAACAATAGTGAACAAGATAAAGTTATTTGGATGGCTGCCTGCATTTCCATTGGCTAGAATCAGCACAGACAACGTTGGTAGTTCTTTGCTTTCATGACAAGAAGTCTATACTTTAGCATAATTCTCTGTGATTAGGCTAGGAGTCCAGTATTACTAGCAGAGAAAGAAACAAGACCAGCTTCTGCTCTGCCCCTAAATAGAGAAGTCAATCAAGAAAACAATGCAAGCCAAAAATTCCTGAGTGCTTCCCCTCAGACACCCTTCATTTCATTCACAAGCCCTGCTGGCCAGAAGCACAAGTTACTATTAGACATCAACTGTTTATGCAAAAATGGTTTCGAGGATCAGTGAAGCATCTCTACTGAAGTCCTTCATAAGCACACAGTACCACAGCTACCCGGCCACAGGGCTCTCAGGAAACAGCTCTCTGCAGCAGAAAAGGCCAGAGTTTCCTTCCCAGTGCCACTGGCCACGAGCTGCAAGCGTCCAGTGCAGACAGCAGCACACCCCATCCCCTCTGCACCACAGAAATTCACACGCAGCTTGGCAGGAACTGGGCTGGGCTGCACCAGGAAAATCTCAGATGAATGCAGCACCCTCCGTGGACATACAAAACCTTACTTCAGACATAAGGGGGTTTCAGGTGTATTTTGGTTTACAGCTAAAGCACAGGAGTCTTTCTGCCACGCCAACTTCAACTACAACCACCAGCGACCCCCTTCCCAGCCAGAAGAAGTCTGTGACAGCATCACACAGCAGAGGGAACTGCCTAAAGCCGAGTACTGCTCAACTGTGACTTGTCAGGCACGTCACTGTTCCTCACTGCTTTCATGCTCTCCTCTGCCAGGGGGTACTCGACAGAGATTTCAGTGTCATTTTTACTTGAGCCACTGTCCTTGTGCGGTGCAGACAGACACGAGCCGCTCTTCTCCGCGCAGCCGTTGCTCCTGGCCAGGGGCTGCTCGCGCTGGCTGCAGCACAGCTGGGAGTCACAGGCCTTGGAGATGCAGGGAGAGCTGCAGAGGAGATGGGAGGTCTTGTGGTCGGCGTACTCGGGCTGGATGGTCACGGAGTGGATCCCTGCCTCGTGGAAAACCTTCCGGATTTTAAACGCGGCGTCCTGGTAGTCGGCAGGAGTTTGGCACTTGACGTGCAGAGTAGCGATGTTCTTCCCGCCCGCCAGCTCCCACACGTGCACCTCGTGCAGGCTGCTGACCCCGGGCACTCGAGCCAGTCTGTCAGCTGCAAGACAGAGGAGAAAGGCATCGGGGCTTTGGTGGACTAATTACTGGGCTGCCCAGGGAGGTGGTGGAGTCCCCATCCCTGGAGGTGTTTAAGAGTCGCATAGATGTGGTGCTGGGGGACATGGTTTAGGGACCCTGGCAGTGTAGGGTTGATGGCTGCACTTGATGATCTTACAGGTCTCTTCCATCCAAATAATTCTATGATTCTATGATTACTAGCTCATTAAGAGCCCTATCCAAAGTCAGCAGTCTCCCAAGTACCTCTAGGAAAGCTCTGTCTACTTCCAGCTGCCCCCAGTTGATCCTCCAGGTGACCACAGCAGCAGGCCACCTTCCTTCTGGGTTCTCTAGTCCCTCAGGCTCCCTAAAGACAATTGTTCATAGAAGCAACATCAGAGCACCACTTCTTTAGCCAGGACCCCACATGTGGTTTGTTTAGCCCTGAACAGGTGGAATTCCAGCAGAAAGCAGTGCTCCCCCACAATGAACCGGGGTGAACAATGACAGAGAGGAATTAAATTAACCAAAGGCAATGGAAATGTCTAAGCTGTTGTGGAAGTGTTTCAGAAGAAGCTGCTGCAGGGGTGGCAAATACTGTAATTCAGAGTTGCCTCTTTCACAAACACCCCACACAAAGCAGTAACAGCTCCAGACCTGGCATTTTCCATGTATTGTTGGAGTACCACATTCTCAAAATGCATGCTTTAACTAATCCACAGAGATTTAAGTCATGTTGCTAGGACACAGGCATGTGACTATTTCTCACAGCTCTTGAGAATTTACAGCTATTATGAGTAAATAATCCAAACATGTCATTCCAGAAATAACATATGCATGGAAATACATCATTAAAATTAATAGCATTTCAACAACAGATCTGACTTACTCAGTAGCTGCATATTAACACCTTTGGGAACCATCTGCAACAAAATAGTTGAGGTCTCCTTGATAAGTGGGAAGGCAGAAGACAAGATGATGAGCACCATAATTATCGTCAGGCTTGGGTCGATGTAACACTGCCAATTACACGGGGCATTCTCCAGGGGAAGGACATGGAAAATTGTAGCAGCAACCACCACGACTACAGATCCAAGTGCATCTCCCATAACGTGCAGAAGAACACCTGAAACAAATGGCACAATCTGCATTAGTGGGGTTGGTTTGGGTCTTTTTTCTTTATAGGGGGCACAGTGGTGGGGAGAGGAAGAGAATAATGCTGCATTTTTCAACTGTTCTAGTTGACATGAAAAATGCAGGTACTAGAAACACAACTGAAGTTTTCAGAGAAAAGCAGCAAGGGAAATTGGGAAACAGGGACTGTGAGGCAGAGCTGCCCAAGGGGGATGCATTATTAAACACGGAGGGTGTGGCAGCAACTGCGGTGCAACTGCAATACCATGGCAACAGAAAATGTGGCTGCTGAATTACTTGCAGATTATTAAGACATCCTGGCACATAAAATCTCAATTCTCAATTAAAAATTGATGACTAAATCTGTCCTACGCTGGAAGCTGAGAGCCACCAGCACCAGTGACTCTCCTCCATCAGCTTCTGTGACACTGCTGAAATCTGAAAAACCACCTCCAAATGCCCCCAAGCTCCAATTGTCAAATCAAGCTGGACTACCAGTCATATTAAACCTTGTCCTACTGATGGTCTCACACACACACCTCACAAAAAATAAATACAATAAAATCTGAATGTAGTTGAGAATCAATCACCCAGACACCGTGGCTTAGTATGTGCTTGGACTGTTCTAAAGGAGAGGAAGGCTGGGTGACACTTTTTACACCTACAGATATGTTGTGCACAAAAAAACACAACACAGGCTCCTGTAATAACACCTCTTTAGCTGCCCTCTCAAGTACAGTGACCAAAGCAGTCTTCTTGCTGTAAACTAACAGCAATCTAAGGACTTCTTTCCTCTGCTTGACATATCTTCCCTCTGCTGCTCACACACACTCCAGTTTTGCCAGTCTTTGCTCTTCAGACTTCAATTTCATTCCAACCCATGCCTAATTCATAACATCTCCCTCTGTAGATGAAACTAATACTAGTCAATACTTTTAATTCAGAGCCCGTGAGAGAACAGAAAGGGTCACGTCCTTTTAGCATCCCTATGACCAACACTTCCAAGAGCTTTGCTCCAGTTTCATCTCTTCCTCTGGGCTGAGGCAGCTGTAAAAGGCTCCCTCTAAAACTCATCATCAACACAGCTAGGAGTTGTGACTGGGGATGCTGGACACTGCATCAGCCCGAGCTGCTTGTGCTGCTGCTTCTTGCCAGTTCTGTGCACGAGCATTGCTCTCCTGAGGGGAGATGAAGGCAATGGCCACTGGAGTCCCTCCAAACCCCTTGTGTCAGGTAAGAAAGGAGAAGCTTGCAGCGAGCCCAGCTCGTTCTGTTGGAGTCAGGCTGTGCCCCATCTGGCAGCCACCCACGGGGTTTTCCTCCTAACAGAGTTGCAGTGTTTCCTTTCCTTTGACAAACAGCCCCAATTCAGCGTGGGCTATCAGCTATTCCACTGACAAGGGGACAGGCAGGCTGCAATTGCCAAGGCAACTTAACTGCAGAGCACAGCTTAAAAAGAACAGGAAAATGCCTCGTGGAGTTTCCTTTGGCATTAAGGGAAAAAGTTGAGTAAATCAGAATTTGGACACACTGTGAATTGAGAATATGGAACCTGGGAAATGCTAATTTTACATTACTAACACCATTAGCATGTATGTCTTGGGTACACATCACATAATGAGGGCCTAGGCAGAAATTAACCCATTCCCCTATAGATACCCAAATGCTATCTATTAATCTATTAATTTTTCACTAAATAAAGTCATTCTGGTAAAACTGTAGGTAACACATCTCCAAAAGCTTGTGTTTAAACTGCTCTGCATATGCTCAGGAACTAAAAGGAATAATTTCTGCCTACACCAATTAATCCTGCCAGGCAGAAGGTATGGATTCCTGTTCCTACCACTTGTAAAATCAAGAAAACAGCTCTTCTTCCAATCCATTTTGTCCAGACATGTTTTTCAGGAAGGCTCCAGTTCTTTAATGTACAGGATTTTTGGTCGATTATGAAGCAAGTATAGCCTTGTAACTAACTTCAAAAGAAAGACATTGATTTTTAATCTTTAAAATCTGGATTTTTAATTTAACTGATTTTTAATCAGGATTTTAAAGGCACCACAGACTCAAGGAATATCTGCAAGGACAATAAAATACATTTTGCAAAGATGATCTACCAAAGCAGCACTTAAAAGAGAAATTCTCTTTCTAAAACTCCAAGATGACACCAATCTGAAAATAACCAACACAATCCACCTTCTCCTTCAGATATTTTGGAGCGTTTCTGCCCAAGCACTGTGCTTCAGGCAAGTGAGGCTTTCTCTAAATTGCAGTCATCAGTTCTTCTCTCCTCTCTCCTGAAAATGACAGTTTGCTTCTCCTGCTCCAGTACTCTTACCACTGCAATGCCATGGCACCCAGTGGCATCATTTTAGACATTCAGGAAATTCTTGTGGCTGTAGCACATGGTTTGATTCCCAAAGTGTCTTCCCTAACAGATACTCTGGAAACACACTTGGCAGACAGACAGAATCACACCAAAAAACCCCAAATCAACGATGAAAAACCCCACACAGGAGCCTCTGCTTCTCATGCTTGTGATGCCAACTCACACAGCTTACAACCTCTGGAGGAGCACCAGATGTTGACAGGTGCCCGTGGGAAGCCTGGAACTGCCACCCCATTCCAGCTGCCCGACAGCCCTTCCTTGTGGACAAACTCGGAGTGTTTTTATACCCAAGGATACCTGTTTGGCTCTGCTCAGCAGAGCTGCACGAACACAAACGCCCATGAACAGCTCTGCAGAGACACCTGGTTAATTTATACCTAGCAGTAGCTTATTGTTTTCCTCCACAGATAGCCAGGGACCTGCCAAATTACAGCGTGAGGAGGTCTGATCCTGTCAGACTCTCTCAAGGACAGGTTCACAGTTCAAGGACCTGGAACAACACTGTGCTGAAGCACCAGTTTCAGCACCTTGTTCCTCCTGCTGACAGCAGCATCAGCCTTGGGATTTAAAGATATACTGGTTTCTACACAAAAGCTTTTGAAAGTTGCCAACTGCTCAGCTGTTGCAGCAGTGACACCCAGAAAGCCTCTCAGGGCTACCTGCTTCACCTTCAAGGCCTCTAGGGACTTGAGCTTAGTGCAATGGGCTTGGCCTCCTTTCCAGAAAGTTGAGCTGCACTCTAGTCTAAAGAATTAAAATCAAAACGTGACTGTGCTCAGAGCTAAAACAGCACTATTTTATTATCTGTGCTAGTTCACACAGCCTAAAACCTTTCTGCTGAAGAAAACTGGGTCCAAATAGATAGAGGAGTCCTGGAGTTTGGCTCCATGTCTTACTGATATTTGAAAACAAAACCAAAAGTCTGAAATGGAAACAAGTGTTTAAAGTTAATCTAATACTGGCAGGATACTCCCATACTGTACCTCTGATGTTCAAGGCTTCAGACTTTCTTTCTTTCCTCTTCTCCAACCCCTCTTCAGGGCTTTTTAGGTCATTTGGTGAATCACCTGCATTCAAAGAAGAAACGCTGTGTTGTGTATAAGTTCTACAAACAGAAAAAACATCAACCTTCTCAAAACCAACTTATTTCACAGATGACAACAAGAGCCAAAAAGAAAGAAACAAACCCAAAAAACAACCGACCAACCAAGCCAAGCGTTTTCCAAGCACCTCTCTGAGCAACGCCCCTCCTTCCCCATCCCGACACGACAGGCACCAGCCCATAGTGTAAAGTACAAGGCGAAAGGTGGCCGGTGTCTGAGCGAGGCTGCAGCGACTCCCCTGCACCCGTGAGCGGGGCTGGGGCTCCGAAAGCGCCCGCAGGGAGGGTCCGGCAGCTCCGCGCTCCGAACATAGACGGGACGGGGAGGGACGGAGCAGGGTGCGGGGGGTGGGTAGAGGGTGCGGGACGCCAGGAGAAGGCAGAAGGACGAGGATGCAGCCGAAAGGCACCTGCTTCGTCGGCCTCCCCCGCCGCGGGGGTGCTGCCGGGCACGGTCCGCAGCGCGGCGGCCGCGGGCGACGGGGCGGGCGGGCGGCGGCGGCAGCAGGAGCCCCAGTCCTGGAAGACGAGGAGCCCCACGAGGTGGACGGCGAGGCCGAGGGTGCCCACGATGCGCACCAGGGGGCGGGGGGGGGGGGGCCGGGGGCGGGCGGGCGGGGGAGCGGCC
>JANHGL010014522.1:112130-140340 GCA_024611195.1 Ceyx melanurus | reverse complement strand
GGAGGAGGCAGGGAGCCCCGCAGCCGGGCGGGCTGGGGTCGGGGCTCTGGTACCCCCGGCTCGCCCAGAGAACTCGCCTCCCATCCCCCTGCCTCAGTGTTTTGCATTTGCTGCAGTTTCTTGCTGCAAAACCCCCTTCTTCGGTCTTGTTCCGGTTGCCTTGAATGAGCTTATTTGACAGCTAAAAAACAAATTATATCGAGGGCTTGCAAATCTGTCCCTCCACCCTCAAATCAATCCTCTTTCTCACTCCCTTTCCCCGGGTCCCCTCTGCATTTCAATCCCTCCGCTGCCTACATCGCGAAGCGATGCCAAGAGCCAAGGCAACCAGGGCTGTTCCATGAAAGAGTGGCTTTATGTCTGTTTAAACTGCAGTATCCTCTTCCAACAGACCTTCTTGTGGAAAGGCACAGGTCCAAGGAGGAAAGGAGCAGAGAACAGGGTAGCACACTGCACAGCTCCACACGCCGCCTCTCCCCGCTGCAGCTCTTCACCCCAGAGAATCCCCCCGGCCCCAGATCCCACCCAGCTGAAGATGTGACTCGGGTGTTTGCTGCGCAGCAGCAGGGCACGGGCTGAGCCAAAGTCAGCCAGCCCTGCACCAGGAACAATCCACAGGCATAATAAAGTCTTTGAGGAGACACAATCCCACTTTATTCCCAGTTAAAAACGTAATATTATTCCAAATCAAGGCGTTCCTACCAACCAAGTTTCCTTAAACAAACCACTCTGGTTTAGGGTTTAACTCTCAAAAAACCCCACTGAGTTTATTTATTATATATACAGCAAAAATGACCTGCACTGCCTTCCTTCACTACACCCATCCCTGGCAAGGCAGCGGCTGCAGGCTGTGTTATCAGCCCCTTCTAGCCCCCCCACTCACCCTGCTCCTCACTGCAAATCCACCCCCCATGCCGGAGAAGCCCGAGTGTGTGAGCAGCAGCCTGTGCTCTGCTCTGCACTGCCACCCGCAGACACTCCGCTGCCCTCCACACGCTCTGCAGGTATGTAGACGAGGGTTTTTTTATTCCATTTATCACACAGCCCCTCACCCTCCCTGCCAAAACAGCGCGATCTGGCTTGGGGCTCCTCCAGTAAACGCCAGTGCTAGAAACACCCCCGACTTCCAGCGGCATCCACGGGGCAGAGAGAAATTCCTTCTTATCAACCAAATCCTCACAACTTTCCCTGAGGAAGGGAAGAGCCCTAACACGCACCAAGGACACAAACAGGGCCAAAACAAACACGGTTTCCCCCTCTATTTCTGACACAAAGCCACATCCACGGGGCTCTTCTCTTTCCCTCCACATGCATCACGCTCCAGGGAAGGCAGACAGGACTGTGGCTCCCAACACAGAACTCCAGAAGGCATTCCCACCACGAGCACTGCCACGTTCCCCACAGTTTTAAGTACCACAATTACTCATTTTGTGTAGAGGGGGGAAAAAACCCAAAGCATCTCACAAAATACCACACGATTTATTTCATTTATTCCTTCTTAACCAGATATTATCACTCCTGGAGGGAAAAGAGCATCTATCCAGGCATAACCACGAGTTAAGAGATAGCTATGAATAATATCTCTATTAGCAAAGAAGTGCAGTCACTATTTAACTCAAATGACAGGAGAGTTCAGTTCTGGATTATCAGAAAGGAGATAAGTCCAGAGCCGAGATCTCCGTGTCGAGCGTAATGATTTCAGCTGTAGAGAATTCAATACACAGCTGTTGCATCTGAAGGTGGGCATGAATCTTTTACATTTAAAAGCTGCTTGCTCGTATTTTCATGCCTCAAACAAGTTTCAGAGTCCAGCCCCCAAAATACCACAGCAGGTGTTGAGAAGAAACGGTCCCCAAAACAAAATCCTACAGCCCCCAGAGCAGACACAGTGGGGGCAGCAGGCCGGCGGGCCTGCCTAAGCTGGGTGGGCACACAGGCCCCAAGAGCTCTGGGCACAAGGCAGCATCCAAGCTTCAGCTATGGAGAGATGAGACAAAAATGAGTCCCAGCTGCTGGTGGACTTGTGCAGAGTGCTGTGGAGGGGGGATGGAGAGGGGGCTGAGAGGAGTTTCAGGGACACAAACCCCTCACACAGCGAGTGCTGCTCTAGAGGGGCCTCAGGCGGGGCTGCTGCTGCTCTGGGGGCTGTGGCAAGCCAGGAGGGAATGCTGATGCAGCCAGGAGGGAATCCTGACACAGGACACCCCTTCTGGCTGCTCTGCTTCCACACACCAGGCTGCTGCTCTTCCTCCGTGTCTGTGAAGACCAAGGACTGAGGGCAGGAGGAGGGAGAAAGCCCCGAGGGCCTCTGAGCATTCCCCGTGGCTCACAGAGCAGCAGGGACGTGGAGCTCAGGCAGAGGAGGGCAGGGCAGCCCAGTGCTGAGGACTGGAGTGTTTACAGCCATGCCAGACCACGCTCTCAGCTGCCAAGGGCCAGGACGCTGCCCACTGGGCTCCAGCAGCAGGCCTGGAAGTGGCAGTTGCAGCTGTTGCTGCCCCCTGGCAGGTGCCAGAGCCTGGGCTGCCGTGACTGCCATGCCTCCTCAGCACAAACCAGCCCCTTCCACCAGCCCGCTCCCGCCTGCATAGCGGCTCAAAGGCACTCCCCGACATGAAAAAGGCTTTTGCTCCAGCAGAGACACCCGAGAGCCCTTTCCCCAGGCATATCTGGATCCACGATGCCACAGCCCAGGATGACTTGGACAAGGTCTGCTACGAGATCTGGAAACGGATTCAACGGCTCTCTGAAGAGCTGCAGCACCCACTGCTGCAGCAGATCCTCTGCCCAGAGCTCTGCAGGACCCCCTGCGCAGACACCAGCGCCTCCAGCAGCACGTAAGTCCTCCCGAGGCTCTGGAGAAGGAGCCTGCTGCTGCTTTCCTTCCCACACCTTTCTGAACTAGGCTAGTTAACCTGTGTAACGAGGCACAGGGAGCATCACCTGCCGTCTGACAGCCTCCTCAGCAGGAAAATTAGCCCCACTTTTTTCCACTATAACCGATTTTCTCTGGAAAAAGTGTGTCCCGTGAAATCTGACTACTTCAAAATCTGAAGCACCATAAGCAGCTGCTGCATTCGCTTCCCCACAACATTTAAAGAAAAACAACCACACACATCAAAATATTTACAGGAAGAAGTGAAAGCAGCATTCAAAGGAGCAAAATCGAAAATTAAAGTGTTATAAGGAAGCTACTGTAAACAGCTGATCTTTACAAAGAAAAGCTGAATTTAGCACAGAAAAAATTACGCCAAATCATGTTTCACAGGACAAATAACAGTAAGAGGGAGGCATGCTCTTCAGATTAATGGGATAATATCTACTGTAAGCTCCTACAACAGCAAAAGTAAAATGTACAAATCCAGCCAGCAATCAGCAACCATTAGCACACGTCCCGTTCTTAAAGGCCAAATAAACGTGGCCAACAACAGGGTGTAAACAGCTCTATCATCTTTTAAAAAGGCTGACTCCACAGCTGAGGAAATAGATCATTTCACAGCAGAAGACACAAAGGCACAGAAGGGGAATAGCCAACACTGTGCCAGGTAGGAAGCTAGGCACTGCATTTTTTAGTCCTGCCTCTTTTCCTTTCTTCTCCGTCTCCTAAATAAGCCAAAACTGAGTCTCCAGAATAAATGCAGGAAGAGAGAAACTATGTAAATCAGAAGCCCAAAGGGTCACCTATAATGGTACATTAAATGACACAGCTGAAATACCTTTACAATTGGCACATGCTCAGGCACCTAGCTTGGGCCTGCCCCTTGCCAAGAAGTCCTGGGCAAGGAGGCATCCCACAAAGCAGTGACCTAGGAGTTCGGCTTTGTGACCAATGTGTAAGCATTTCATTTGAGCCCTGGAGGAATACAGACCTGGTCTTCAGTAGTAAGTCCCTGCACCAGCACAGCCTAACCCCCATGACTTCCAGCCCACCCAGCCTGCAATCCCCCTGCAGCTGCTACTGCAACTGGGCAGAGACAGCAGCTCACAGCAGGCTTCTTTTGGCTGCTTTCCTGGGAGCTGCGAGCTGCAGGGCCCCTGTGATGAAGGCAGTAGGCAAGGCACAAGCAGGAGGACCTGAGGCACTCAGCAACATCAGTTTAGATGAAATTGAAAAGAGATCAAGGTCCAGTGGCTACAGAGCTACCCTTGGGTTCAGAATAACGATCCCCTGCACACTGTTCATCTCCTGCTCTCCTAGTTACCTCTGGCAACTCATCCGGCCACTCTGCTCAGCATCATTGTCCTGTAATTAGCCACCAGGCTTTTAGGCCAGAAGCACCTCTGCACACACACTTGTAGCCCAGGATGTTCTCATCAGCTGCTCAGAGACCCCAGAGATACCCAATCCTCCACCAACAGCCTTACTGGAGTGCTACAGGCAGATCACAGAGGTCAAAGGGCTGCTTCTGAATGGGAGCAGCTCAAATGAGACAGCCCTAAATCAGGTTTCTGCCTCTGAGGGAGAAGTTTCCAGACCCTTGGCTACCTCTATTGCTCCTGCAAGACTCCAGAGACAATGTAATATAATTCAGTATATACCAACTGTCAGCAAAGGTGTTACCCCATTGTTAGCCACAGACTACAGCACCTTGCTCAACTTAATCCTTCATTATTTTTTCAAACATTCAACTTACACTTTAAAATGACCAAACTAGCAATTTGAGTATCTGCAATCTTTTGAACAAGCAAATGTCACCTTCCTGATTTTGCTCTGAAGTATCTGATACAGGAAAGCAAGTTATTGAGAACACCCAGATCAGATGGTGACAGGAAGAACCTCGTGTTGAGGACATCACTGTTTACCACTAAAAAGTTGCAGAATCAGGACTGCAGCCTGAGACAGGAATCCCACTTATAGATGGGGCAGAAACTTATAAGAAACAGGCTGTACTCAGAAATAGCCTAATAATTTTCTATTTCCATAGCCACATAATAAATGTGTTGATGTTTTTGTTAGAGAATATCCATGTTCTTTAAAAAACAGGGAAGCAGCATCCTGCTGATTATAGTGATCCTATGATTAGAGATAATTAGATACACTTACAATTTAGAATTTCCTAATTTTAGCTGTTTATGACCCATATATGTATCTATACAGTGCGTGCACAGAGCACGAGTCTTTCCCTCAAGCTAAGAAGAGTAAATGATAGTATATTAAATTATTGAGCATACTTGGATGTAAAAGAGCAAACTGGAATTTCAATCTGTGTTTTTAGTAGGTAACCACAATAGGCACTAATTGGTATTTTGAGCAAGCCACCATTATAGGCATTTAGATGGGCCTTAGGACACACAACTGCTTAGCATTCCCCCTGTAAGGTCTAGGGTCCCTCCGTTATTCTTGGATAAATGCTACACATTGGTTTTTTTCCCCTTTTATGTGGTCCTTTGGAAAAAGACAGTGTCAAAGATGAAATTCTGGTTCAGAAGGAATAACTCACTCTTGCAGAGAACACTAAGGAGACAAACAAGATTTAGAGGGAGCCCAGAGCAGTAGCTCAGTCAAACACCCTTTAACAGCAGCAATGTTCCTCTCCCTCACAGCACCAACCTGCTGGATGAACCAGAGCACCTGGAAAGCATATACAAAGCAGTGGCTGCCAACAGAGAGAGGGAGATGAAATTAAAAGCTCTTTGTGATGCTCAGCTTTCTGCTAAATCCAGCATCCCCAGCCTTCTGTATTCGGCAAAACCCCCCCGGAGCTCCAGGGGGCTGGAGGCTGGCAGCGTGGCAGGCATTCACAGCACGGAGGTGCCAGTCCCACTGCAGCACCCAGACCCTGCCAAAGGTGCCAACACCCCAGGAGTGCCTGAAGACCCCAAAGCGAGGAGGGAGCTGAGCAGCAGTTTCAGCAATGCCCAGTTCCCGGCAGCACAGTGGGAAGCCACGGGCCAGCAGCAGCAGCACCAACCTCTTGCCACAGTTTGGCCCAAAGCTGATGCCGGTGCAGCCACAAAGAACCCAGGTATGGAACCCTGCACGGTCCCTGACCACTGCAATTGTCCCACAGGTTAGTGAAGAGAACACACGTCTGTTCACATCCTGAACCTTGTTTTGTTTTACAGCAACTGCTGCAACACAGGATAGAAAAGATGTTAAATACAACCCAAGAGCATCAGGCTTTTCTACTGCTCCAGTGAGCGCTGCATTACACCAGCCAGTGTGGCAGAGCACGAGCTTCCCTCCACTCCCCTTCTTCCCCAACCCTGTCAACGTGCCACAGTTCCAGGTAAGGTGAAAGAGCCACACTTGGTGGAGGAGGAGAACCCCCCAGGCCTATGCTGGCGTGGGCTGCCCCATCTGAGGGCAGAGTGGGAACCCAGCTTGCTCTGCTCAGAGAGGAGTGGCCCGGGGTCACCAGCAGAGCTTTTACAGCACAGCTAACACCAGCCCGAGATGGCTCTGATGGCATCAAGGGGAGAGACGTTACTGACATGAAACTGAATGTTGGCCCCTCTCAGCATTACTTAGTTTCCATTTGTATATTGTATTTACAAACCCCCTCACCCTCTATTTACAAACCCCTGGACACACTCATCACAAACATTTCCTGCCATTGGCCAGTTCTCAGGCTGGGATCCTGCTTCCTTGGTCTAGGGAAGCAGGACTGTGCCACAGTAAAGAGGCCAGCTAAGATCAGGAAGATGCTCAGTGCTGAAGTTGGAAGAAATAGCAGAATGAATAGTGGGAGACAAAGAGAAGCCTTCTGAAGCTAAGAAATACACTTACCTCAACCTGATTTGAGTATAACATTCCCCTAAAACATTGACACAAAGCTAATGAATGGGTACTACTAATGACTGGGCCAATTCAGACTGTTCTAACACCATGTGCTTAACAGGGTCCCTATCTCCAGAGAGCCAGGATCCCATACCAGCAAGTGCTGCACCCCCCCCTAGAGTGCTATCCAAGACAGGTACGTTTAAATGGTTATGAATATGCTTTAATTTGCAGAACACAGATGCTAAGCACCATAGATTAGTCAGAGCAATTTGTCATGTGCCAAGATTGACACTGTTGCCATCACAGAAACAGATGTGGGGGACAAGATGCTGAGCTGGTTTCAGGTCATACCCTGTGCTAGAGCACTGGGTGCTGCAAGGAGCTCCAGAGATGACCTTGGGCTTCTGACAGCAAACATTCATTGCTCGTGCTCTGGTTTTGTATGCAACTGGGAAAGACCACTCTGTGTGTCTGAGAAGAGTATTTCCAGCAACTCCAGTTTCCATGTCTGGGGTTACTGCCTTGCCCACACTTCTGCTGGGATTCATTCTGTGTGTGCTGTTTCTTCCTCCCCAGGTGGCTCTGTACAGCCCACAGCAGTTTTTTCAGCCACCCTACACTCCAGAGTTGAACTACCCCGTCCCAGTTCAGCCTGCTTACCTGTACCAGCAGGTGATCCCAGCTGCTCTGCCCAGGAACATGCAGGATCTACCCCCACTGGCAGGCAGTGGGATCCAGGACCAGTTTTCTCCAGGCTATGGGTATGCAGACATGCTTGCTGCTTTCCTCAGAGCTTCAGGGCAAGTTTTTTAGTTGCTGTAAACTTGCACAGAGCTAAAGATGTAACTGGATTTCCCAGTTACGTTCTCACTGAATTCCACAGCTGAACAGCAGACAAGTTTTACTGCAAGGTTTAAACTCTAAAATCACTTTGGTACAAACCCAGAGTAATTCATTTTGGGTGAAGGTGAAATCCTGTGCTATAGGAGATGCCACCTGCAACTTCCAATCAATATTATGGATGAAAAGCATAAACACACTAACTCAACAAAAAGGAAGTGCCTCAACATGATAGAAAACAAAATATTGTGACACTGTCAGAATGAAATTAAAAGATTGGTTTGGCTACCTTTTCCTAATAATTAAAAATTAATTAACGGGATTCATGGAATAAATAAAAAATTAATGGGATAAACTGGAATAGCACACACTATGGATCACCCTCCTAGAACCCATATTCCACATTAAAACAACCAGATAAATGCTTGGAAGAGCTCCATTATTAGGCAGAAAGAGAAACACTTGCACAGTTACATGCAATCCTCTAACATTCACTGTATTTCTGTCCCTGTTTCAGGTTTAGCTCCAGAGCTGGAGGAGCTGGGGCAGCCAACATGGACTGCTTTTCCATCAACAACTACATGAAATTTTAAGCAAACCCAGTTTTTCTATCCTACTATTCACAACACACCTGCTATAATACACATAATAAAAAATGTTTTGTTTGTAACCCATTCCTGGGCTGCTTGGAATTGAGTGTTGGTGCAGTAAAGATGGTTGGTAGCAGAGTCTTGGCCACAGATTTCAGTGATAGTAACTTTAGTGTTTATTCAAAGTGAGATTAACAGGAACAGATTTCATAGCTGGGTGGTGCAGCTCAGCTCCATGCATGACATGTTCCTGCCTTAATACCTCAAACTAATGCTAATCCATGTGGTAATCTGAGTTTTACTATTAAAGAAGATCAAGCCCTAAAGCTTGTATGGAGAATCCTGTTTACTCTGTTCCCTTGGTGGTTTAATTCAGTAGATTCAAGGCTCTAAGTCTGGCCAGTGAAGCCAGAGCAGTGCAGGGAGCAGCTGTGACCATCTGTCTCTGCATCTCAGCCACACTTTGCTGGGTCAGAAGCAGAGCAATGATGAGATGGGATTCTACAGCCTGCATGATACACGTCACAACACATTACCACAGAAGTCTCTCCCAGCCTGAAAACTCCTGAATATGGTCTCAGTCAGAGAGATCTGACAGCCTGCAATCACCCAGCCCTGCACCCACTGGAGGCAACTCGGTCTGCTCTGAAATTCAGGAAGACATTGATGCTTTGCTCAGGAAGCATATTGCACCCATACAAGCCAAGATGTGACATTAACTCTTGACACTGCCAGGCCAAAGTCTGGGTGTTTCACAAACACCATTCACTCCTGCAGGAGCCCAGGGACCCAGGCTGCTTCCCCTCTGCAGACACCCAGAGCACTTGGTGACAGGGCAGACCTCAGCAGTGGCCCATAATTAACCAAAGATGGAGCATCCTTCCACTCCCTGAGCTTTAGACCTGACCCCAGACACACAAACATCAAGGTCTGGAGGTTTTTTTTCCTCCCCTTAAATAAAACTCATTTTGTAACTTCAAAAAAATGTGGCTTTTCGTCCCATTAATGCTATTTAATGTAAACTGTGCTGCTTAGTTATGTAGATGTCACTGAAGCTAGTAAAGAATTCATACACAGTAAGTTTACTCCTGCAAGGTTGATAAACAACCTTAGTGATCTTTCAGGTGCCATCAGGCACACTGTAACCAGCTTAATCTTCACCCTTCCTCTTTCAGCATCTATTTTGGGTTGCCCAGATGGCTGGGGTGATCTAGGACAATTTATAATAAACTCCTGCTTTGGCAAGATGTGCCCACTGGCCCTTTCTTCTCCACATACCACTGCAGGCCAAATCTTCAACCAAGATAAATTAGGCAAGCAATTAGGAACCTCTAGTGTTTCCACAAGCATCAACATTCTTCACTCTGCTGCGGGTTAAGGTGACAGGTTGAGAACTAACACGATCTAAAAGACTGTTAGAGGAATAGCAAGGCAGCCAGAAGAAATCCAACCTGAAGCTCATACATTGCTCACGAACTCCCAGCAGGGGCAGGAGCAATGATCTTCCAGCTCCAGTGCCCCTCAGGTCCAAGCACACAAGTGGGAGAGCAGTGCAGGGACCACCAGAGCAGTGCAGGGACCACCAGAGCAGTGCAGGGACCACCTGCCACTTCACCAGCACTGGATGTGCCAGTGCCAGCTCCTCACCTGAGCCAGACCCATCAGTGCCAGCTCACCTGAGCCAGATCCATCCCCCTGCAGCACAGAGCAGGCTGAAATCAGGGAGCCAAGACCAGACAAGGTGCAGCTCTGAGCTACCCCCAGGGTCCCACGAGGGTCACAAGGCCCAAGGGCTGGCACCACCACTGGGGTTTCTACCCCAACACCTCCCTCTGGAGCACAGCATCAAGAGGCACCTCCAAAGGTGTTTTTCTTTCACCCCCATGATTCAACGTGTGGCTTTGGGCCCCATGCATTCACACACATTCTCCCTTTAGCCTGACCCTTCCTGCAGCTCCCTCCCAGTGCATCCCACTACCACCTGATGCAGCTCCCCAGCCAAATCCATATTTATTCTGTAGCTCAGGCCTGGATTTTTCTGAAACCCAGTCTCCATATCCTCTATTATGCCTGTTGCTGGCTTCTTTTCAAAAAGGATTTTACAGAACAAAATAATGATTTACTTATATTTTTTAAAACTTGGATCAGAATTTGCTTTGGCTGAAGTCAGATACGTTCTGCCCCAGTATATTCCCATTTCCTTTAAGTAGAATAGAAGCCTGGATTTTATTTTTTTTCTGCTAAATCCACTGGCTGTTTTTCTCCAATATTCCTAATGCAATTAGCATAACAAGATAAAGGAATCATCAAGCCCTTTTCCATTTTTCTTCCTTTATAAAAGGACTGATGACAAACTGGGAATCAGAATCTGTATTGAATTACATTTGCCACAAAAGAGTTCATTAAGTAATAGTACATAATAAAAATCGTCTGTCGACTTGAAGGATAGACCAAATCCACTTAAGCAAACAACTGGTTATTTTCTAGAGCACTCCATAGCTCAGCAGCAGTCAATGGGAGCAAGGAGAAAGCCCCAGACAAAGGGGAAGGAGGAACAGCTCAGCTGTTAGCACGCCAAGCCAGCTTCCAGGCTCCTGCCTTCTGCAGTCGGAGCGTGGCTGGAGGCAGGACCCTGCCCATGGTACCTGCTTTCTCCCTCACTGCAGGGGGGACAGCTCTAGAAGCTGTGAGGGGTGAGCAGCTGAGGATGTGACAGACCAGGAGATGCTTCAACAGCTGCAGCCTGATCAGGGACCTGAGTCTCCACCTCGGAGCAAGATGAGTGGCTGATGGTGGTGATGGGAGCAGGGCCAGGCTCCCTGCCCCAGCTGCCCTGCACAGAGCTGAAGCTGCACAGCCACATCCTACTGCTCCAGGCTCCCCAGCCAGGAACACAAGGTACCTGTGGCACCCTTCTCAGAGGTATTTAACACAACAGCCTCTGGAACACAACCCTTCCTAAAGAGGGTCGGTTTCATTTCCATCTTGGCTCCTCATCCCTTAAGGATTCATTACAAGACACATTCTTCCTGGTCCTCCTGCACATCCCTACTGGAGCCTGTGGCAGCAGAGTCACACAGGGCTTCAATAGTCTCAGAGCAGCACAGATGTGCAAGCCCTACTGTGGCCTATACTCAACTGCACACCAAATCTTTCCCAGCCAATCAACCAACCAAAACTAAAAGCAAAGCTAGTTATGAATATTACAAATACTCCATTGTGCTGTTCTGCTTGGAGAATCTCACACGAACACAGCCCAGGTCAAAGCTGCAGCCCAGCTGCACCCTGATGCACTCAGAGCTGTGCAAAAACTGCAGCTACAAGGAGTGTGGCTATGCCCCCAGCGTGCCAAACTCCTGTCTGCTAGCTGAGCATGCTCAGAGTTTCCCCTCCTTCCTTTTCTTCAGCCTCTGCCTACTCAGAAGTGTTTTCCAATGGTCTAAGCTTACCCAGCTTCCTTCAGAAATCTGAAGATTGATGCTCAGGTTCTCTTGGTCTCGATTACTTGCAGATGGGATGACAGGGAAAACTGAAACCTTGTGTCAGGGTCTGTGAGAAGTTCTTGTCTAATGTCCTATTCTATTACACATAATCACATCAAAACACAATTCACCTCTTTTGCCCTCTGCCACCTTCCTCCAGTGTGAAGGAGGAAGGAACCTGGCTTTGCCATTTACATTACTTCACAAAAACTCTACCAGGAGAGTTTTACTCCTACAATAACTAGCACTGATTTCCAGCAGGCAAAGCCCCAGCAGCTTTCCCAGCCCCCCTGTGTCTGCTGTGCTCAGCACCTGCCAGAAGAGGCCAGGAGCCATGGAAACATCAGCCCTGGCACCCTCCTGCTGGCCAGACCTGCTGGCCATGCCCTGGGCAATGATGTCTCCCTGAAAACCACCCCTCCCCCGGGTAAAACCCTGCCCCTGCTGCCCCACTCCTAAAACAGCAGCAAAAGAGGCACGGCGATGCAACATCTGTAGGAGCTGCAGGCACCTGGAGTGACAATATGATTTTGGAGACAAAGCACCTTCAGCTGCAGGCAGGGACCAGTGCTTCCCTCCCTTTCCTCTACAAGTCTCTCACAGCTTGTGTTGCTACCACTGCAATTCTCCAAAGCCTTTTTAGCCCAGCTCCCCAAAACTAACTTGTACAGAATGAGCTTGCATGGTTCCCAAGTCCATTAAAGTTAAGATAATGTGGGGAGGGGGGATTGATTGAACAGCTATTAATCAAAGGATGGGGTTTATTCTTGTGATGTCACAGACTGCAGAAATAGAGCTCAAGCAGTTTATTAAATTACAGGAATGCCAAGAAGAATAGATAGCTTTAATAACACTTTTTTGCCTATCTGTTATATTTTATATGTATCTCGCAGACGAGAATTAAAAAGTTTTCTACCGTATACAATTGCCATTTAAAAAGAGAAAAAAAAAAAGCTAAAATAGATTCTGTCACTGATAGAGAATACAATTATTCTAGCCTAAAAAGTTTATTCTTTTGCTAACATGTGAGATTAGCGCAGCTCAGAGCCTGCCAGAGAGGAAGAGGGATTGCTCCAAAACAACACACGGAGTTTTAAAGCACATCAGCCCAGAACCCCCAGACACACAAGCAGGTGTGTGAGGGAGAAAGCTCCTGGGCTCACCCCTCCTCAGAGCTCCATCACCCTCTGGACAGTCCCAGCCCCACCAAACCCAGCACTACCCTGGCTTCCCCATTCTCCTGCCATGCAGCCTGCCCTCTCTGCACCCCTGGGCTGTGCTCCCCTCTGTGCCTCCCTGCAGCCTGGGGAGCACTGCTCTGCCAGACACAGACTGGGCTGAAGGAAACTACAGGTCACTCAGCCCATCTGCACCCTAAGGCAGGATCAGCACGACGTGAACCATCTGCCCAGAGGCTGCATGTATGGGTGACACAGGCACAGCTGATCCTGCCTTGGGCAAAGAGGTGGACTAGATGGTTTAGCACACAGATAAGTTATTCATTTTACATGGCATGTCTTCTCGCAAAGGAGACCAACTGTTCAGAGCATCCCTTCCCATTCCCTGCCAACACACCTTGTCCCTACACACCATTACAGACCAACTTGTCTGTGCAGTTTCCCCCACAGCTCCTGTCACTGCCCAGCTGTGGAGCAGCTCATGAAGCCAGGCACATGCTTCCCCACCAGACTTTCACCAAAGGCTGTGATTCCTTGGGGAACACTGGCTTGTTTCTTTAATTAAGAAAAGACTGGATAATTTTCTTGAAGACAGGCTGAATAGTTCAGTGGTTTGCTCACCTACTTCCTCCAGCAACAGCAGGTTCCCAATTCCAGCCCTACTTTTCACACAGAACTTGGTCCTGTCCATACAACTCTAACATTCTCATTTTCTCTAGTTCATTTGTTCAAACTGAAGCAGCAATTGCAGTTGAAAGCTTACTACCAGCTCCACTTCCAAACTGCCAGCCCATAAAAACTGATTTTGATGCCAGCTTCTTAAGGTGATGAGAAACTGTTAGAAGTTCTGAGGTGTTTGCTGCCACCTGGTTATAAAGAATCTGACACGGGAAGGAAGAGGGAAAGGAGAAATCCTGGTCAGCTCAAACCTGCACAGACCCTTCTGACCCCTCTCTGCTCTTCAGGTGTCTTCCCAGAGCTCTTCAGCAAGGGCAGAGGTGGTTGTGCTCAAGCTGCTCACAGCACACCCCTCGGTTCCAACAGGTTGTAAGCAGACTGCAGCAGAATGCTCCACACCTTGTGCAGAGCAGGAGGCTGAGGGGCTGCCTCAGCCTCTCCCCAGCAGCCTGCTCAGCACAGGATCCACTCCTGCCCTGAGGCTTCCACCTCCCCTTCCACTGGCAAATGACAACCCCCAGCTACACGTGCTTTACAACTGCTTGTAATTGTTCATGTACAGCAAGACTTTGCTTTGCTAGCAAAGCCCAGCTAGGCAGAAGCCTGGAGAAGTGCAGAAGCTTCCCCAGCCAGTGTGACATCACTCAGGGGATGGGATGGTGAGCTCACATCTGCTCCTCCCACTGCTTTCTGGGCCATTTGTTAGCTGTTTGTTGCTCAGTGGGCTTGTTCTCACACTCATTTGTATGCACTAAAAACTGGGATCCATGGGGTGGGTGTGTGCAGTCACTTCACCTTAATAAGGTATCCTGAGTATTAAACAAGTCACTGATAAATGCCCACTTGCTGCTGTGGCTCTGCTTCACCATTTGTACACTGCTGAATTAATCTTATTAGGAAGTATCGTATTCAGAGCATTTATTTCTTACTTCCTTTCATTTGTATAAATATGTTGCTCTGCCACGTTCTCTAATTGCTCAACATCTGTTAGAAGGAAGAGAAAATAAACACATTATGGCAAGAACAAACTGTAATACCCTCTTAAAAAGTGCAAATGTAGAGATGTCAGAGTGGGCTGAGAGAACCACAGCCAAAAGAAAGGAAAAAAAGTCATCCACTCCACTGAGGTGAAGGCTTTGTAATCAAGATGCCCTGCACTAAGACAATTAAGTTCACTGGGTTCAATTTTTAGATTGAAGTGTTAATTTACTAAAAGCAGTGCTTGGCCAAAGCCTAGTACATCCCAACACAGGAGAGACAGATTTCCACCCGGGCACAGCTAGCAGCAGCCTGAGCACTGATTCAGCTTTCTGCACACACAGGATCTCCTCAGGTCCTGGGCCAGAAGCCACTGGAGGGTTTGCTGCCAGCTCAGGCCCAGCTATGACACTGGTTTCAGTACAGCCCCTTCAACTCATGCTGACTAACATCTACATCGTAGCACAAAAACAAAGAGACAAAGCCCAAAGTGTTTGGAGACTGCATTTCAGGTTGAAATTTTGGTCTGCATTTTACAGGCTTGCTGAAAAAAATTTATAGTGAACCTGTTTAATAGAGGTACAGCTTATACTAGTAAAAAGAAATCATCACAAGTGCACAGATAACTGCTGGGAGGAACAGAATAGATGGAGAGAGCCTCAATTCATTTGATTTAGCCTGCGCAAGAAATGCAGCTACCATCTTCCCTCTGCTCCAGCCTGCTTTTCACCTCCTGCTAAAAGAGAAGAAACAACCCCCCATTTTATCTCGACCACGTGAAGTCCTGAGGTGCAGCCTGACCCTGCTGCCCATCACCTGCACAGTCCAGTGCCATCCTGGGAGTGCCAAGGCACTGGGGCTTTATTGTGCAGCTCCGTGACTGTTTCCCACCAGCAAACAGCATTTCAGTCCTCAGCTCTTTCTCTCCATGGCTCCTCTGCCACTGCCACCCTTTGCTCCCTCTCCCAAACACACGGCTTAGCAACTGGGGGCTAAACTGTGTGCAAATGAAGTGTTTGTTGACTTCACTGTTTCCCCCTCCATGTTTTGTAAACTCAGGTCAAGCTTTTCGCCGAGCGGGAAGTGTCTTGTAAAAAGGGGAGAAAAATATCACTTGCAGGAGGTATTTTTTTCAGAAGACTCCTCATGGAAGCCAGGAGGCAACAGGAACAAGTGGGTGATACCAGCCAGCTCACCCTGTGGCAGTTTGACACCGAAAACCCCCATCTTCCTATCTCTGACCCCAGCACACACCTGCAGCCCCCCCAGTGCTGGGCAGCCCCCCCTGAGCAGAGGGCAGCCACTGCAGCCTTCCAATGGCTGTTCCTAAGGAGCAGGAATCCCTCTGCTGTGCTGTGCAGGCTCAGCCCCAGGGTGAGACACAGCCCTGCCTGTCTGGGCAATGGCTTTTGGTCACAACAACTCAGTGCATTCCAAGAACACTGTTACCTCAGCATCCAGTGAAGAGCACGGGCCTTGGGACTCCTGGACTTCCAGACAGGGCCCGTCCTGGTACCCTGAGGACCACTGGCTGGTGGGCAAAGCAGAGTGAACCTGGGCACACCCCAGTGCCCCCAGCACCCCCCACTGGCCTTTCTGAAAAGCCTTCCCAGGAGCTGGGCTGCCTCAAACAGCACTGCCTGTCATTATGCTCATCATCCAAGCTGGAACTTGGCAGCACTGCACAACTCTGGGCAGCCTCTTCCTTGCCAAGGGGCAGAGCAATTCGCACACGGAGTTACGGATGCAATCATCTCCCTTTTAAAGCCCATTTCTGTCCTGAATTGTATGCACACAAGGACCAGCTATTCTAAGTGCATCATTGATATTAACGACTTACGTATACAGAAATAACATCTCCCCTCCCCCTGCAAAGACAGAAGAGGAGGGTTTGGTTCAGCTTAACTTTTTAGACTTTATAAAAAGTATTTATTGAAATTCAGCTCACTGCGTTTTCAACTGTCCTTCAAATGGATCTCTGAGGCAGGGGAGGAAGAGAGGATTGAACATGAGTCTCTCTAAATCCACGATGAATGGAAAACACTCAGAACCTGTCTGATTTCAGACACTTTACCGTGAAAGTCTCTTTTTTACTAGTTAAATATTGATGATAATTATACTTTCATACACAAAGTCAGCTGGGAGGTGTGTGTGGTGCCTCAGCAGATATACTGCTAAGGAAAGAAAAAAAAAAAAGCAAACGTTTATCCAAAAATTCAGCAGATTCCCCAACAGTCCCAAGCACCACCCTGCAGGAGCTGGGGTGTGGTGACACTCCCCCCACTGCAGCTCTCCCAGTGGCCATTCTGATCTCTACACCTCCTTACATGGAACACCTCAGACCCAGACAGTGAATTAGCTCCCTCACCCCCAACTGCAGAAGAGCCACGAGGCTCATTCCCTCCCCACTGGCAGCAGCAGGGATGGGCAGAATCATTTGCTGGGGGATGTCTGGGACAATCCCTTCACTCAGGAGCCAGGGACACAGGGAAGCAGCTCCCAAACTCTGCTTCCAAATGCACATCAGCTCAACTGCAAGAAGCATCAGAACCCGATTTGTAAAAGCCACTCAAATGTCACAAACGTATCCAAGAGGGTAAAGAAATCTTCCAATTACCCTCAGCATTTGTCCTCCTCGCATGCCTGGGAGGAATACATCATGCAATTCCCCTTCAGTTTACAAATGGCCACACAATGAGGAAGAAAAAAAATAATGAAGCATGAAATCCAAAACCTGTACATGAAGTGAACCATTAAACAGCAAAGGCAGCACAGCTGGATCCAGTTAAGTGCTCCTGGATTCAGAGGACACGAGCCCAATTTAGAAGCTAGAGCCAAAGAAATCCAGCCCCAAAACAACCCTTCAAAATGGGAAAAGGGATTAGTGTGACAAAACACACAAGCCAAATCCTCCGCTGGCTTAGGGAAGAGTGAACTGCACTGAAAGCACAAGGTGGAAAGCACTTGAGCACTAACAGTCTGCACCAGATTAGAGGTTAACTCTTGGCAACAACAGAGGAGCAATTACAGGCAGGAATCTGGAGCCAGCTTTCGCTCTCGTTTGTGCCTGTGGAAATACAGAGCAACTTCAGGGAAATTACTGGGCTAATGCTCAGGAAAAAATGCAGCAGGAAAAACAGCAGCCTGCAGTGTTGTGAGCCCAGTCACCAAGAACCTCACAGCCTCATTTTTCATCGCTGCTCTTTTTGAGTCATTTGCTAATTTGCACAGGCTCACAGGAAAGGACTAAAATGGAAGATGTGCATTTTGGTTATCCTTGGAATAGCTGTGACAAACAGCAGCAAGCACAGTCCCAGTCCTGCCAGCCAGGTGCCTGCTTCTACTGCATCTTCTGTGCAACGGCTTCCCTGGAACGAAGGACAAACACCTCTAACTCCCCCCAGCAGCCAGGAAAGGCTCAGAAGTCTCGGGATAGCTGTGACAGGCAGGCAGAGCTCTGGGGAAGCCTTTCCAGCACCAGCAAGAAGAGGCTGACTGAGAAAAGCTGAAGTGAGCTCCCTACCTCCAGCTCCAGAGCAGAGCCTTTTGTCAGAACTGTGGTCAAATCAGGTCCAGAAAGAGCAGGTGTTTCTTCAGAGCCATTCTGTTCACTCCAGCAGACACTGATTGAGGCTGAAGGGAGGCCATGAGCCTGTTTGGATCAGCCCTGGTGGGAAGGCAATTGGCTCAGCCACCTGGCACACTGGGAACAGGAGCAACCTCCGGCAAGCGGCCAACCTCGCAGCACAACAGAAGGGGTTTTGATTGCTAGCATGGTCCTGACCAGGTTGACAAATGCAAATCACCAGGTTAATGCTGGTGCACAACCCACACGTGATGGACATCAGCAGCTCACACTGCTTGTTGGATTGCACAGAGCTCAGCACTTCGTCTGCATCACTGCCCTGTGCTCAGGCACAGAAGCCATCTCTGCACCTGCAGCAGGGACTCGATGGGCAAGGCTCACAAAAACCTCTCCCCTGGGTCTGGACTCCTTTCAGCTCTGCTCGCTGAGCGCAGTAACCCTGGGCAACGTGGCCGTGCCATCACTGTGCCCTGCTCCCGTGCAAGGGGCAGGCCTGGCCCAGAGCCACCCTGCAGGGACAACAGACACCCAAGGTGAGACAGCCCTGGAGAGCCAGAGCCACCCTGCAGGTACAAAATACACCCAAGGTGAGACAGCCCTGGAGAGCCAGAGCCACCCTGCAGGGACAAAATACACCCAAGGTGAGACAGCCCTGGAGAGCCACTGAGCCCAGAGCCACCCTACAGATGCACAGAGTGGGGTACAGTGACCTGAGGAACCAGGTGCAAGTTTTATAAAGGATATTGCTCCTCTGAATTGGATCCAAAACTCTTCAGCCACTTTCTCTTTCAAAAAGCAGCCTGCCATGCCCGCAGCAAGCAGCACTGCTGCCTTTCTGTGCTGCCTGCTCTTGAAGGAGATCTGTATCAGCTATCAATTGCAGCAGCAAGCATCTAATTTGACTTTGGCAGCAAGATGACAGTGTCTTGAATGCTAAATTACATCTGCAAAAAGGTCAAACCCCATGGATACCTGAGCATTTACATAATTCAAACAGCTCATCATCACTTGCCTTTTTTTATTATTTTTTTTTAAAGCTACTCCAAGGCAACAATTCTGACATGACTTCTGGAAAGTGACTTTTAGTGGGTAATGTTCTTGGGTTTGACCTTGTTTCTACAGTGTTAATTACTGTCATTATCAACTGCCTGCATCTTAAAAAAAAAAAAAAAAGGCAATTAGTTGTAGGAACCAGCCCTCCCCTCCCATCAGTGCAATAAAGCAGACACCCCTGCCCTGCAATGAATAACATGCTGTGGTCACCACCTCCCTTCAGGAGGGAGCAGAGCTATTCCACACTGCCACCTCAGCCTGGCCACTGCTCTACTGGGGACAAGGAGGGATGCTGAAACATCTGCCCTGGTGCAGAACAGAGCTGATAGCAGCAGACACCAGGCCAGGAGGCAGATTCATTTCTCACTGCTCATTCCCTCTGTGAATTTTGGCAATTCTACTGCAGGAAACCCTCAGGACAATAAAACAGGTGTCACAGCAGGGAGCAGAGTCAGGTCTGACAGGTCTCATTCCCATCTGTCTGATTTTCTGGACAAGGACCAGTTGGTTATCCTCTCAGTGCCTCAGTTTCCCTTCTCCCCAGGAGCAGCAGCAGCACAGGCTGCATTCCCTGGGTGCACCTCACTGCTGCTAACCTAGTCAAACTTCCTCATGGTTTATTCTGCAGATGAATTACAGCCTCGTAATTAATCTTCCTCCTTACGACTCTGTATGTTAATTACCATGATTATTTCTGGTAATTCCATTTTATAAATGCTTCTAGAAGTGTGAAGTGCTGAGTGCACTATCTGTAATGAAATCTCTGTTCAGGAAATGCAGTGAGGGAGCAGAAAGGGCAGAGTCTTTAGAAACTAAGATGAAATTGTACTGAGTGCCCAGCACTTGGTTCTTCACCGGGCAACTCCTGCCCCATGGCTCCTCAGCCTCAGCAGCAGCAATCAGAGCAGGAGCATTTTCATCTTGCTTGCTCCTAAAGCAGAGATCACTCCCCAGCAGACTATGCCCTCCTGCTGTCTCTGGCAGTAAATAAATAAATAGAAGGAGAAAGTGATCTGTGAGCAAAGTCCATTCGCTGCTTGCACAGAAGTTACACAGAGCCCAAACTCCAAACACACGGAGCACCTGCAGCATCAGCAAAGCAAACCCATCACCAGCTGGACACCTCCCTCCTCCAGCATGACTGCCTGGCACGGAATGGAGCACTTGTTCCCCTGCCACCCAGCCAGCTTCAGTGGGCTGTCTCATTAGAAGCTTGCTGCTTCCCTCCCAGCTCATCCTCCACTTGAACTCTGCCTCCCTCTATCTGAATTTCAAGGGTTGATTTTTTTTTTCCTCGAGACCTGAAAGCATGATGGAAAGACACGTTTAGGGTTAATAAGTATCTCTATCAATAGAATATTCAATCAGTATGAATAACCATTACATCTCTCCCCACCCTTCTGACTGATGATAGCTAAATTACTTCTAAATATAGCCCTTAAATCTGCATTAATCCTGTCTGCTCAAACGCATGCCACTTATTGACAGCACCAAGATACAAGCCAAGCACCTGCATGGAACACAAGCTTATAAAATAGGAAATCAGAGCAATCCAGATGAAATTCAACTTACCATTAACTTTGTCTCTTTGGTTTCCCTTCTAAAAACTAAGTTTATCACCAAATAATCATTTCACTATGGACAGCTCTGACTCCAGCTTAGCTAAGGAACTGTGCAACCCTTCCACTTCCATTCCTATCACTCTCCAGTTGTAGAAAGAAGCAGAATGGGAGCTTCCTCTGGGCATTCTGAGAGGTTAAGGACAGCAGTGTGAAAGAACTTTCAGTGTCCATTTCCTATTAAAATCATGTTCACAGCTCCAGTGCATCCCAACACTGCAGCCATCACAAGCAATTCACATCAGCACGGAAAACAATCCCATTTACAAGCTTTGAGGAGATCCTGAAGAGCTACCAGAGCAAAGAAGTCAGCTGCGAATGACAAGATCATGTATGTCTGACTTCACCCAAAGCAGCCAGCACCCCCATCAAAAGCACAGCCTTGGTTCTTTCCATGTGCACACACAACTATAGGCATTTCTGCTCTGCACGACTTACAGAGAAGCGAAAAACCCACCCATCCTCCCTGGTGAGCTGATCTGCTTGGAGTAAGCCCTTCAGAAGGGCAGGAGGAGGTAAGAGTGGAGCCTCCAGCTCCTGCCCTCAGCACCAGGTAGCTCTGAGCAGCCCCCAGCAAGCCCAGAGATACACATCTGGAGCCAGCCCTGCTTTGCTCTGGTGTAAATTACAAATAAGTCCATTAACTGCTGGAGGGACATCAAAGGCAGAGGTAAATAAGGCCCTGCTCATGTTCCCCCTCAGGACAGCCTGCCCATCAGCACTGGGGCTAATGCACTCTGCTGCTGGCTCTGGGCTGCTCGCCATCAGGAGTAATTGGATTGCAGAGAGGCAGAGATCTGGTTCCAAATGACATTTTTATCAATATCTGTCTGTTTACAGGTGTCTGTCATAACCTTCAAATACACTTAAATAACTCATTCATCCAAACATTGAACATATGCTGGGAAGAAGATTCATCAAGCAAATGCAAAACCACTGCTCAAGTTTCTGCCTTCTGTAAAAACATCCCTGGAAGAACCTTTCTCTGCCTGGACCTGGCTGTGTGGGTGGCACCAGAGCCTTCACCACAGTCTGTGGGACTGCTGAAACAACTATTTCCCTCAAAAAGTGGTTTGGGGCTTTCGTAAAGCCATTCTTTTCAGCAGGAATTAGTATAAAAGTTTTCAGAAGAAAACAAAATCCACTTTCCAGAGAGTTCACCGTCTCTACACCACAGTTATCTTCCACTGACACCCACTACTCCAGTGATCCCACTGGCACCCTGGAGCTGCTGGAGCTGAGTTCACCCACATGCTCACTGGGATGGCGGGGTAAATAACCTGCACTGAACAGAAAACTTCACTATTTCACCCATTCTGAATTCTGGAAAACACAAACCTATCAAAACTCAGAGTCAAACCTCTTAGCCTCCCCTGATCCAGCCAGAATTAGACCCTCTGGTTCTCAGCACCGTAGATACCTGGTGAACCTTGGGATCTCACCTGCAACTGAACTCCTAACTTCCAGCCTGTCAGCACAGCCCCGGGGCAAGCACAACCTATGCAGAAAAGCCTTGTTTTGTAAACCGAGCCGATTTATTTATTTATAGTTCCTTAATCCTCGTATACAAGAGTTAAATGCTACACACAAAGCAAGGGATGAACCTCCACCTAAATATCCAAGCTTTCCAAACACAGACCCACTGGAATCAGCCCAATCCCCCCATGGTGCTCAATGAGAACAGCACTATCACACCCCCTCTGCAGCTACCCCACTGCCCAAACACAGGACCACTGCAATCAGCCCAATCCCCCCGTGGTGCTCAGCAGCACAGCCTTGTCTGCCCAGGGCTTTGAGAGGAAGGCTCAGTGACACACAGGGCAGCACCTGCCTGCAGTCACCCATCCTGACCTGGCTGCTGCATCCCTAACAGGCAGAGCAATTCCCACCTGCAGGCTGGGCAGTCCCTGTCTGTTTGTCTGTCAGCAGCCTTGACCCCCTCAGAAGGGCTGTCTGGAGAGGGTGTGAGTGACCACACAGGGTGTCTGAAGCAGGACAGCTCTATCCCTACAGCTGACCACGCTCCTGCAACCTTCAGAACCAAGCCAGGCTAAACCCTCCCAACTGCGGGCAAGAGATGCAGAGAGTGAAAGGGCTCAACAACCCCCACAAGTCACACTCAAATATCCTGTAAGACAGTCTCACAACGCTGGAAGGAGGACAGGGAATCCCAGCTCTTGGACTGGCACCACAAACAGCAGAGCACAAACTCCAGGAGCCACACTGGTGCCAGCCTGTGCAGGCTGGGCAGGGGCCAGGGTCAGACACCACAGCACGGGCAGGCCTGCTGGCAGAGCAGGTGGTCAAGAAGAAACAAAGGATGGACATCCTCGGAATGCTGATCCCCCAAACATTTCTGTCTCCTCAAACTCATTTCTATTTATTTTGCCTTGCTAATGACCTAACAAATTAGAAAGAGGCTTTTGTGCGTCAGATTAAAGCTCTATGATAATGTCTTTAATGTTTTAGTTTAATATTAAATTTCATTAGGATGGCAAGAAGGTGGTGAGGGGGGAGGACTGAAACCTGGAAAGTGTCACCAGCAGCTCCTTTTCAACAACTGAATTGGAATGGCTTTTCTCCAGATAAGCAATTGCTCCAGGAGCAGACAGAGCCAAGCCATGCATGCGAGGTCCATATGCTCCTGCCTCGCCCCAGCGAGGGGCTCTGGGAAGCCCTGTCACTCCCACTGCTCTCCAAGCAGCTCCAAGAGGCACCCTGTGCTCCCAGCACTAACCCTCAGAGAGCAGGGATCTCAGGAAGACAGCCACTGTCCCTCCAGCTTTCAAAGGAGCTGCCGAGTGTCACTCATGGGAGGCAGCAGGGACAGAAGGCTTCAGGTTTGAGCTCTCTGCTCGGGCTCAGCAGAGGACGTGCCCAGGCCCAGCTGCCTGCCAGGGCAGCCAGCTACAGCTGGGAAGACAGGTCAGCAGGCTGGGGTGAGCTGACACAACTCGAGACCCCCCTCATCGAGCAGGGGGTAAAAAGCAGCCCTGGGGATGTGCAGCACTCGTGTCCTTCACACCCACGGCAGGGTGCTGTGCCGAGGGGCACTTACAGCCACCAAGGGCTCCTGACCCAAAGCCTGCCACTGTCATCAGGGCAAATACAGAGCCATGTGGACAATCACCACTCCATCAGCTGAGGTTGAGCTGTGCACATGCTGCTGGCACGCTGCACCAGGGCAGGGACTGAGCTGGTGGCAGGAACTGATGGACACCAACCAACTGGCAGAGAACTGGGGGGCTGTGGTCCCTTCACTTAATGCAGTTACTTCAGACACAGAGACATGATGACAGCTGGAGCAGCCTGAAAGCTGCTTGAGCTTTGGTTTTTTTCTTTCTTTTTCTTTCAAGTGTCACCACAGTGACTGTCTTTCTAAAGCACCCAGTATTCCCAGTCCATACAGAGCTGGAGCAGCTTGCATTAGGAGTAGCTGTTGCATATTACATTTACAGAGAGCTCTTTGCCCAAGGATTACAGACTTTCCAAAACTTAATTAAGCTGTAACCCTCCCTCCCACTCCCTGCCCTCCATAAGGTACATTAAATTCTCTGTCAGCATCTTTAAACTAAAGCACTATTTTATAGTAGTTATGAATTAGCTGTAGGTTTCAAGTTCCTCAGCCAGGGAAAGATTCAATTCCCTCCTTTCAAGCAGAAAGCTTCAAGTCAGGATTCTTGGGGCTTTCAAGCTATTGCCAGATCTGAGATTTGACAGTCATGTCTATGGTCTTGTGATAAAGGGCACCTACACCAGCCCCCATCCAGCTGTGCTGCCCTGGGCAAGCTCTGCAAGCAGTGCCAGGGGGCTCAGCACCAAGGGAGCCCAAAGGCTGATGGGCAGCAGGGGAGCCCTGCCCCAGCCAAAGCTGCTCCCCACTCACCAGCCACCCTGTGCTCAGCTCTCAGCTGCTCTCTGCCACCATGAAGAGATGCTCTGCTGCTGGGAGGAAAAGGGTTATGAGGACAGGGCTTAAAAATAAATCAACTTTTGTGTTGTTTTGCAAGTAATCTATGAAAAAGGTTTGGATGTAAAAAGCTCTCTATAAATGGAGGCGCTAGTATTGTTTGACAATAAAATAAAAAAACCCAAACAGTTTTCTTCTATTTGCTTGGAATAAAACCATTTTGCAGATGTCTTCAAGACAGTCTTTTTAACTGCTTTCTGCATCTTAATTTTCCCTTTTAGGTTTTTATTACATTTAAATTAAAATGATGCCTGCGAGCAGCCAAGGGCAGCTCTGAACAAGTCTGTGATTGCTGAACTGTCCCCATCCCCTCTGCTCAGAGGCCTGTCAGCAGAGCTTTCCCCTTCCCACACAGCCCTGCTCTGCTCCACCCCAGCAGGAATGCTTCTCTACCCTCTGTGCTCCCAAAGAGACTCCTTCCCATGGCTTACTGCTGCCAGGAGCCCTCTGGCATGGTCATCCAGAACTGTGCTCTTCAGGAAACCAATCCTAGTGCAAAGAGCTAGAATGCCAGGAGCAACAGGCAGAGAAATCAAGGGTCCTCTTTCACTGACCAGTTTGGAGAACAGACACTGTCTGAAAAAACAGACAAAAAAAACCCAACACATCTCAGTGCAAAACTTAAATAACTTAAATAAATAAAAAACTTAAATATTTTTAAAAAAAAAATATAAATAAATAAAACACTTAAATAACTTAAATAAATAAAAAACTTAAATAAAGTTTAAATAAAGCATCTTGGGACAGGACAAAGGTTTCTTCAAATATTCTAATCAAGTATCTTACAATAAGTGACCTGTGTTACTAGATTTCAACAAGAATTTGGCCAGTAGAGAATTCATCCTCCTTTCTCCTGCAAGCACAGCTGGCCCAGCTCCCCCAGCAGCAGCACTGAAGGATTTATGCAGTTTTCCACTGAAAATCAGAACCAGGGGCTACAGCGCTGGCCATGTCCTCAGACAGGTCAGTAAATGGGACTGCCCCACAGGAGAGGCTCAGGGTGGACTGAGGCTTCCTAAACTTTGCAGTAACCCAAGTACCACCCCTTGAAAATGCCAACTGCACCTAAATAACCAAAGCAGTCAGAATTACCAAGGGGAGATACCTCCAGAGACCCCCTTCTTGCTCTGCACCTTTAGATTTCCAAGGTTCTCCACTGCAGTGGGGGCAGCTGCAAGTGCTGAAGGCCAAATTAATGTGGCATGTTAAAGAGGAGCTCCGTGCACCTGCTCTCCTGTGAAGCTGCTACTTCCCTCCTCTATTTATTCTTGTTTCTCTCAAGCCAAGTAAATGCTACCCAGCCTCAGAGCTGCTCTTTGCTTATGGGGAATCGGAGAGAGCCCCCAGGTACAGCAAAGTACAGAATTAGGTAAATAATTAAGTTACCTCATATACTCTCAGTTAATTCCCATGCCTGGAGTTAGTGAATATTTTTTTTGAGTGGAATGTGTCTTGTTCCATTAGCTGTAACTATTCCATCAAAGTAATCTCCAGCCTGTTTGGGGGTTCTCTTGACTAATGGAAGCTTCCTGGGATGGATTCTCCCAGGACCAAGATACACCAGCAGAGATGCCCTTGCCTCTTTAGCATTTCTGCTGCCTGCAGCTGCACTGACAGGCTTGTGGAGCTACAGCAGCCTCACTCAAGGCCAGGCTTCATCCACCTAAAGGCTCAAGCAGCCCTTGTGAAAGCAGCCAGCCCGTTTTGCTCAGCACAGCCTCATCCCCTGAAAACATCAGAACACAGGGAAGCTGCCAAGCCCCCTGCAGTCTGAGTTACAGCAGTGCTCCTCTGCCATCACAGGGAAGTGCACGGTGCATTTTCGGGCTCACCTAGGCAGGTAAACTGACCAAAGCATTTCCCAGCTCTGGAGAGCCCACAAAGAGCTGTCTGCAGCTGCACAGCACACACTGCCTGGCTCTGCAACACCCACAAGAGTCTGCTCCCCTTCCCAGGCAAACCCTGATGCACACGAAGTGACAGTACAGAGATCGCTCCAAGCTCAGCAGCAGTGTAAATACAATTTTATTTTTCCCCTTCTAAAGACTAAGGGCCAGGCAAGGACAAAGTGCTGCCACAAGGGACCACTCCAGGAGCCCAGCAATTGTTTACTTTGCTCACAGCCCAGTCAGCTTTCTAACAAGGGCCACTTCAGGATGAGAGCCTCGTCCCTCACCACACTGCCCTGATTTTAAGTGCCTCTGAAAAGCACAGGAGTGCCTGTGCTTCCCCCAGCTCTAATTTCCATGCACAAATGAAGCGTTGGAGGTTTTTTTGAAGGTGCCATCAATGATCTTCATTAGAATGCGTTCCTACAGCACACCACCTCTTGTGAAAATCTTCACAAGTGTTTGTAAACCCACCTCCAGCACACCACAGGCACCCCTGGAATAAAAACCGAAGTATCTATACACAGAACAGCAAGATTTCGACATGCACTGAAGAAACATAATGTGGTAACCTATGATTTAGCCATAAGAGGTAACCAGCAGATGTCAAGCAGCTGGAACAAAGAAAGATTCTCCATATGGCTTCAAAAACCATCTTATTTGCATGTTTCTCTACAACCTGAACTGCTCATCAGGGATTCATTCAGACGCTCACACCTTTCCCCTCCCATCCATCCAAGTCTCCACCACCACAGTAAGCCAAGCCACACTGCCAGATTTATTTCCCATTTAGAGTGGAAGAATTCTCCTTCTCTTTCACTTCTCCAGTCTAATCTGGAATTCGGGAAAGCAACACCTTAAAACAAGAAAAAAACCCACCATAAATACAAACCCATCATTAGCATTATCCAAACTCAATTTAAAACGTATTCCCCAATAATATCTGCACGGCCACTTGTCCTGTGCCCCCTGCACTGCCAGGGAGCACCCGAGAGCTCCAAGGAGGTTTTCTCAGCGCTGTTCCAGTGCCCACATCCACACACCTGCCCCCAGCGCTGATGGAGAGCCACTGTGCCGCTCATCCCGGGCTCACAGAAGGTTTTCTCAGTGAAATTGCCATGACCCCGCTATGCATCCTGTCTTTGTGCTCCCCCCAAGAGATGCAACAAGTCAACTGCTCTTTCTTATTAACGCTGTGAACATTTGCCACCAGCAGACAGCCGCTTGCCCCGCAGGCTAAGAGAAGGCTCGCCACGCAAGGAAAAATACACAGCACTTCTCAAGCCGAGCTACGCGCGATGAACGAGCATCACCGGCACGTTAGCGCCAAGTCAATAGCGGCACCAGCTCCTCCGTTCCACTGGAGGGGGGCAGGCAGGGAAGGGGGGAAGAGAAGATCACCCGCAGTCAGCAGACTGTCTGATGGCAACGCTGACTCCGAAAGCCTTTGGCTACAAGAGCTGCAGCTCAGCAGCGGGGCTGTGCTGGGGGATTTGCTCGTTACACCCGGGGTGTCCTGCAGAGGGTGGGGGCACCTGCGGGGCTCCGGCCACAGCCCGGGGACCTGCGGGGAGGCGGCCCCAGCCCGGGGACTCGCTGAGCTACCCCGGCAGCCCCGCAGGC